>JAAGEH010000013.1:5423029-5450911 GCA_011751065.1 Lasiurus cinereus
GAAAGAAAGAAAGAAAGAAAGAAAGAAAGAAAGAAAGAAAGAAAGAATCAGACCACCAACTTACACCATGCAAAAAATAAACTGAAAATGGATAAAGGACTTAAATGTAAAATGGGAAATCATAAAATTTGTAGAAGAATTCATAGGCAGCAAAATAGCAGACATATGTTGAGCAATAACTTTACCATTACAACTCATAGGACAATGGAAAATAAACGAATGAGTCTACATCAAAATAAAAAGCTTCTGCACAGCAAAATAAATCATCAACAAAACAATAAGAGAACTCACTGCATGGGAAATCATATTTGCCAATGTTATCCATATATATATAAAGCCAAGGGTTGTCATGCCCAAAACAATTGGATGGATGACTGAACAGGCTGTGTGGGGTGGCCAGGCCAGAGGGGGGTGCAGTGGTGGGCAACCAGGCCGGCAAGGGGGAGGGGCAATTGGAGGCAACTAGGCCTGCAGGGGGCTTAGTGAGGGACAACCAAATGCTGAACAGTAGGCTGTATGGGGTGACCAGGCTGGAAAGGGGTGGGGCAGTTAGGAGTGATCAGTCTGGCAGGCAGAAGTAGTTAGGGTTATCAGGCTGGCAGGAGGGCTGTTAGGAGAAATCAAGTAGGAAGGCAGACAAGTAGTTAGAAGCCAGCAGTACCAGATTGTGAGAGGGAGGTCTGACTGTCAAATCCCTGTGGGATTAGGTCTAAACCAGCATTTGTACATCCCTTGAGGGTTCCCAATTGGAGAGGTTACAGGCTGGGCTGAGGGGACTCTCCCTCTGTCCCATGCACAAATTTTGTGCACCTGGTCTCTAGTATCCTATAAGTGTTTAATCTCAAAAATTTTTAGGAACATATACAACTTAACAAAAGGAAGATAAGCAATCCAGTTAAAAAATGGGCAAAGGACCTAAATAGACCTCTTTTCAAAGAGGATATACAGAAGGCCAAGAGACATGAAAACATGCTCAAAGTCATTAATCATCTGAGAGATGCAAATCAAAATAACAAAAACGTACCATCTCATACCTCCTAGAGTTACTATCAATAATTCAACAAATGACAATTGCTGGCGAGGATGTGGAGAAAAAGAACCCTTGTGCACTGCTGTTGAGAATGCAGATTGGTTCAGCCACCATGGAAAACAGTATGTAGTTTCCCCCTCCCCCCCCAAAAAAGGAACTCCATTTGACACAGCAATCCCACTTCTAAGATTATATCCCAAGAAAATAGAAACACCAATCAAAAAGTTATATGCACCCCTATGTTCATAGCAACACAATTTAGAATAACTAAGATTTGGAAACAGCCTAAGTGCCCATCAGCATATGAGTGGATTAAAAAGGTGGTGCATCTCAAAATGGAGTACTACGCTGCTATAAAAAGAAGTAACTCTTACATTTGCAACAGCATGGATGGACATGGAGAGCATTATGCTAAGCAAAATAAGACAGTTGGGGAAAGATAAATATCACATAATCTCATTCATTTGTGTTATATAATGAACAACATAAACTGATGAACAAAAATAGATCCAGAGTCATAAAAGCATTGAACAGACCACCCAGCCGAAGAGGGAAGGCAGGGCTGGCATGGGGAATGGTAAGAAATCAACCAAAAGACTTTCATTCATGAATATAAACATAAGCTATATACACAGACAGTAGGGGGCTGAGGACATGTGCTAGGGTGTGGGAACAACTGGGAAGAGGTCAATGGGCTAAAAAGGAGACATATGTAAAACTTTAAACAATAGGGAATTAAAAAAAATAAAAATAAATAAATAAATACCATCAAAGCTAAACAAATAAATGGCAGTGTATAACACCACAGATTCACCCACATTAAAAGAGAATTATGGTTTCCCTTCTAATGTTTAAGTCCTGTATCCATTTTGAGTTTATTTTTGTATTTGGTGTAAGTTGGTGGTCCAGTTTCATTTTTTTGCATGTATCTGTCCAATTTTCCCAACACCATTTGTTGAAGAGGATGTCTTGGCTCCATTGAATGTTCATGCCTCCTTTGTCAAATATTAATTGAGCATAGTGGTTAGGGTGGATATCTGGGTTCTCTATTCTATTCCATTGGTCTATATGTCTGTTCTTGTGCCAGTACCAGGCTGTATTGAGAACAGTTGCTTTGTAGTATAGCTTGAAGTCTGGTATTGACATCCCACCTACTTTATTCTTCTTTCTCAGAATTGCTGTAGCTATCCGTGGTCTTTTTTTGTTCCAGATGAATCTATGAAGAATTCTTTGTAGGTCTGTGAAATATTTCGTTGGTATTTCAATGGGTAGTGCGTTGAATCTGTAGATTGCTTTGGGTAGTATGGACATTTTAATGATGTTGATTCTCCCAATCCATGAGCATGGTATGCTCTTCCATCTGTTAACATCTTCCTCTATCTCTTTTTTCAGTGTCCTGTAGTTTTCTGCATATAGGTCTTTTACCTCTTTAGTTAGGTTTATTTCTAAACATTAGAAGGGAAACCATAAAAATACTAGAGCAATCCACAGGCAGCGCAATCTCAGATATATGTCGAAAGCACTTCTTCACTGCTACTGCTCCAAAGGCAATGGAAGCTAAAGAAAAAATAAACAAAAAGGACTACATCAAAATAAAAAGCTTTTGCTCAGCAAAAGAAACCATCAACAAAACAACAAGAAAGATCACTGTATGGGAGAACATATTTGCAAATGTTATCACTGATAAAGGTTTAATCTCCAAAATCTACAGCCAACTTATATAACTTAATAAAAGGAAGATGAACGATCCAATAAAAAAATGGGCAATGGACCTAAATAGAACCTTTTCAAAAGACGACAGAAGGAAGGCCAAGAGACATATGAAAACATGTTTAAAGTCATTAATCATCCGAGAGATGCAAATCAAAACAACAATGTGATACCATCTTACACCTGTCAGAATGGCAATCATCAACAAATCAACAAAGGACAAGTGTTGGCGAGGATGCGTCGAAAAAGGAATCCTTGTATACCGTTGGTGGGAATGCAGACTGGTGCAGCCACTGTGGAAAACAGTATGGAGTTTACTCAAAAAACTAAAAATGGATCTCCCTTTTCACCCTGTAATCCCACTCTTAGGAATTTATCCTAAGAAATTACAAACACCAATCAGAAAGAATTTATGCACCCCTATGTTCATAGCAGCACAATTTACAATAGCTACAATTTGGAAACAGCCTAGGTGCCCGTCAGCAGGTGAGTGGATCAGAAAACTGTGGTATATCTACACAATGGAATACTATGCTGCCATTAAAAAGAAGGAATTCTTACCATTTGCAGCAACCTGGTTGGAACTGGAGAGCCTTATGCTTAGTGAAATAAGCTAGTCAATGAAGGAGAAGCATCACATGATCTCACTCATTTGTGGATAATAAAGAATATTATAAATTGATGAACAAAAGGATAGATACAGAGACAGTAAAGCTTCAAACAGACTGTGAAATTACAGCAGGAAGATTAAAGTTAGGTGAGGTAGATAAGAGATCAATCAAAGGACTTGTATGCATGCATATAAGCATAACCAATTAACATAGACCCTGGGGTGTTGGGGTATGCCTGGGAGGGAGGAGGGGCAATGGGGAGATATGTATAAAAATTAATAAAAATTAAAAAAAGAGAATTAGAGGAAATATTTTAATATTGCTATTTGCCCTCTCTCTATAATAGAAGTATAAGAGATGAAAGAAAGTTAGTAAAATGTATATGAAAATCATCATCCTGTCAGAGTCTGGGATGCACCATGTGCCCCAGAGTCAAGTCCACACCCTCCTGCATGCACCTCAAAATCATGCAAGACCCAGAACTGGCCGGTCCCACCCCCATTGGGCAAGATCCAGACCTGGCGTGCCCCAGCCTCGTCAAGCTCTGCCTGGCAGGGAGCACAGCCTCGGGTCTACTGGCCTGCTGTCAGACAGAGGGCACAGCCTCAGGTCCCACAGCCTGATGCTCTGCTGGGGTACAGCCTCAGGTCCCCCTTAAAGCCCCGCTGGGTTGGGGGTGCAGCCTCAGATCCCCTGTCACATGATGGGTGATGGGAGGTACAGCCTCAGGTGCCCTTGTGCATTCCAGGTGGGAGTCACAACCTCAGGTACTCTGGCATACCCTCAGGTCCCCCATCTTGATGCTGGGGCAGGGGATGCGGCCCTAGGTTCCCTGGCTCAGGCTGGGGCAAGGGGTGCAACCTCAGATCCCCCAGTCCAGGTCCAAGGGTGTGGACTGAGGTCCCCCAGCCCAGCACCAGTGTGGGGGTCACATTTTGAGGTCCTTTGTTAAGCTCTGCCAGGCATGGGCATAGCCTGAGGTCTCCTGGACCAATGCCAGTGTTGGGGGAGTGACCTGTGGTCCTCCAGCCTGGCACCAGGGTGGGGGCCATGCTTTGAGGTCCTCCATCAAGCCCCACTAGGCAAGGGGCATGGCCTGAGGTCCCCCAATCCAGGACCAGGGAGGGGGTGTGGCCTCAGGCCCCCTGACTAGGGCAAAGGGTACAACCTGAGGTTCCCTGGGAGCCTGGGACTGGGGCACTGGGTACACCTTGAGGTTCCCCATGAAGCCTCACTGGACAGGGTGCATGGCTTGATGTTCCCTGGCCCAGCACCGGGGCAGTGGGCACGCCTTGAAGTCCCCTGTCAAGCCCCACCAGGTGGTGTGTGCAGCCTGAAGTCCCCTGGCCTGGTGCTGGGGTGGGGGTTGTGGCTTGAGTTCCACTGTGAAGCCCTGCCAGGTGATGGGCATGGACTGAGGTCCCCTGGCCGGAGCCAGGGTGGGGGCATTCCTTGAGTTTCTGCATCAAGCCCTGCCTTGCGGGTGGTGTGACCTGAGGTCCCCTGGCCCAGCACCAGGGTAGGGGCATGCCTTGATGTCCCCTGTCAAGCCCTGCTAGGCAGGGGGCACAGCTTCAGGTTCCCCACTCCAGCTGGGTATCCCACAGCCTCAGGTTCCTGTTGATTGGTTGTTACAGGAACCCCTCCTCCACTGTGGGTGCAGCCACCTTGTGAAGGCATGATAATTAATTTGCATATTACCTCCTTATTATATAGACTATATATCCATGAATTCAGGGTTATACTCTTGAAAATTGTGAGAGAAGCAGAAAGGAATTTTAAATTTAAAAACGTATATGTTTCATCCAGGCCTATGTGGTTCAATGGTTAGAGCATTGCCCTGTGCACTGAAGGCTTCCAGTTTAGATTCAAGCCAGGTTCTGGGCACCTATGATGGCAACCAATCAATGTATCTCTCTCACATCGATGTTTTTCTCTCTCATTTCTATCTCTGTCTGTCTGTCTCCCTTTTGTTTTCTGTAAAAATCAATGGGAAAAATACCTTGGTTGATGATTAACAATAAAGGAGAGGAAGAAAAAGAAGGCAGAGGAGGAGGAGGAGGAAGGAAATGTATGTGTTTGGTACTGGAATACTTCTTTAAGATAAAATGACCACTAATGAATAGAGAGGGGATGATAACTAATCATTCTGCCTCTTTCATTACATGCATGACTCATTTAGTATCATCAGTAAACCCTAAAATATCAGGAAAATATTTTGGGGGATCAGAATATTCACAAGGCCATAAATAGTAAATTACTAAGAGAGGAGAGAAAATGGCGGTGGAGTAGAGAGATGCGTCTGGAGCTTTGTCGCTGGGCAGAGGGAGAGAGAGCGGCTGAGAGTCTCACTGGGAGTGTTTGTTGGCAAGTTAAGAGTCAGTTATCCTCCAGGAGAAGGCGGGGAACTGCTGGATGGGGCACTCCTGGCCAGGCAGCCCCACTGCGACGGGGTTTTTGTCAGCCGGAGCCACCAGCGCAAACGCGGAGACCATGCCATCTTACAGAGGGAGGTGGATGTCTGTGACAGTCTGAAGCTGGTGGCTGGGGCACCCATCGAGCAGCCGGGGACCAGGAGACCCAGAACTCCGCTCTCCAATCAGCAAAGACATGCGGCGGAATCAGAGATCCACAGAACACACACAGAAAGGTCAGATTTTGCCTGGGATATGAGGGAGGTGAATGTCTGCGGAGGTATGAAAGCTGCGGCTGGTGGAGGCAAGCACGGAGCAGCCAGGGACCCAGAGCACAGCTTTCCAGGCGGCGCAGAAGCACAGGCGGCGGATTCAGAGATCCATGCGGCACGCTGAAGGGTGAGATTTTGCCTGGGATAAGTGCCTTGAGTGCTGTATCTGGTTGTATTGTAGTTTGTGCCTTTCAATCAATGTAGGAGAGAGAACTACATAACCAGACACCCGGAGAAGAAAGACCATGGGCAGAAAAAGAAACAGCCCACATAAGACAGAAAGGCAGGTTACACCAAAAACGGAAGTAAACGAAATAGAAGCAGAAATAAGCCTGCCAGAGAAAGAGTTCAGAGAAATGATCATAAGGTGGATGAAAAGAATGGAAGACAAAATCGACAATCTGAGTAAGAGCCAAGAGGAAATGAAGGAGACCCAAGAAGAGATGAAGAAGCAGCAAGAAGAAATGCAGAAGAACCTAGAGGAGGTGCAGAATAAACAAGAAGAAATGAAAAATGACATCACTGCTATAAAAAACTCAATAGAAAGCATCAAAAGTAGACTAGAAGAAGCAGAGGACCGCATCAATGAGCTAGAAGACACGGTAGGAAAAAATACCTAAGTACAGCAGCTTCGAGAAAAAAAAAAAGTTAAAAAGCAAGAGGAGAGCCTACGGGAACTTTGGAATAACATGAAACAAAACATCATCTGCATAATTGGGGTTCCACAAAGAGTGGAAACTGAACAAGGATTAGAGAACGTGTTTGAAGAAATAATGACAGAAAATTTCACCAATATAGGAAAGAAAAAACCCACACAAATCCAAGAAGCTCACAGAGTCCCAAGCAAAATGAACCCCAACAAACTGACACAAAGGCACATTATAATTAAATTGGCAAACACCAACAACAAAGTAAGAATCTTAAAAGCAGCCAGAGAGAAACAGAAAGTTACCTACAAAGGAACCCCCATAACACTAGCTACTGATTTCTCAACAGAAACTCATCAGGCCAGAAGGGAATGGAATGAAATATACAAAGTCATGCAAAGGAAGGGTCTGAATCCAAGAATACTGTACCCTGCAAGACTCTCAATCACAATTGAAAGGGAAATCAAAAGCTTCACAGACAAAAAAGGACTAAGGGAATATTTTACCACCAAACCAGCAATGCAAGAAATGTTAAAGGGTCTGCTGTAATAAAAAGAAAGAGGAAGCGAAGAAGGAACTCAGGGGTGAGGACTAAAAACAGCAACAGGTAATTACTTATCAATAATAACTTTAAATGTAAATGGATTAAATGCTCCAATCAAAAGACATAGGGTAATCAATTGGATAAGAAAACATGATCCATATATCTGCTGTCTGCAAGAAACCCACCTCAGGAAAAGAGATGCACACAGATTGAGGGTGAAGGGATGGAAGATGGTATTTCAGGCAAATGGAAATGAAAAAAAGCTGGGGTTGCAATACTTATATCTGACAAATTAGATGTCAAAGTGAAGGACATAACAAGAGATAAACAAGGCCACTTCATAATACTATAGGGAACTATCCAACAAGAAGAAATAATTGTGATAAACATATATGGACCCAATATAGGAGCACCTAAATACATAAAAAATGACTCTTGGAGGATATTAAAGGAGAGATTGACAGCAATACAATCATAGTAGGAGACTTTAATACCCCACTGTCACCATTGGACAAATCCTCTAAACAAAAAAATTAGCAAAGAAACATCAATCCTAAATGACTAACTAGACCTGATGGAGTTAATTGACATCTTCAGAACATTTCACCCCAAAGCCACAGAATATACATTGTTCTCCAGTGCACATGTGTCATTTTCAAAGATACATCATATATTGGGTCATAAGAAAAGTGTCTTAAAATTCAAGAAGATAGAAGTCATATCAAGTATTTTCTCAGACCACAGTGGCATAAAACTGGAAATCAACTATAATAAAAACAATAGAAAGAAATCAAACACATGGAGACTAAACAGCATGCTATTAAACAACAACTGGGTAACCAGAGAGATCAAGGAAGAAATAAAAAACATCATGGCAACAAATAACAATGACAACACAACAATCCAAAATTTATGGGACACACTGAAAGCAGTCTTGAGAGGGCAGTTCATAGCCCTACAAGCCTACTGCAAAAAAGAGGAAACAATGGTAATAAATTACCTAAACGAATAACTCTAAGAACTAGAATGAGAGCAAGAAGAAAATCCCAGTGTACTCAGAAGGAAGGAAATAGTGAAGAAAAAAGCGGAGATAAACAACTTGGAGACCAAAGAAATAAATCAAAAGATCAACAAATCCAAGAACTGGTTCTTTGAAAGGATAAACAAGATTGATGAACCTCTAGCCAGGCTCACCAAGAAACAAAGAGAGAAGACCCAAATAAACAGTCAGAAATGAAAGAGAAGAAATAACAACAGACCCTGTGAAAATACAAAGGATTGTTAAAAACATATTATGAACTACTCTATTCCAACAAATTGGACAACCTACAAGAAATGGACATTTTCCTAGAAAATATAACCTTCCAAAATTCAATGAGGAGGAAGCCAGACATCTCAATAGTCCAATAACTATGGAAGAATTTGAAGCAGTCATCAAAAAGCTTCCAGGAAATAAAACCTGGGACCAGATGGCTACACAGGAGAGTTTTACCAAACATTCAAGGAAGAATTAAAACCTATCCTCCTCAGACTATTCAAAAATATTTAAGAAGAAGGAACACTTTCAAACACCTTCTATGAAGCCAGCATCACCATAATACCAAAACCAGATAAAGACAACACAATGAAAGAGAATTATAGGCCAATATCTCTCATGAACATAGATGCCAAATTCCTCAACAAAATTCTAGCAAATCAGATCCAGCAGTACATCAGAAAGATCATACACGATGCCCAAGCAGGATTCATCCCAGGAATGCAGGGATGGTACAATATCGGCAAATCAATAAATGTGATACATCACATAAACAAATTGAGAGATAAAAATCACATAGTAATGTCAATTGATGCAGAAAAAGCATTTGACAAAATCCAACATCCTTTCTTGATAAAAACTCTCAGCATAGTGGGAACAAAAGGAGCATACCTCAACATCATAAAAGCCATACAAACCCACAGCTAACATCATACTCAATGGGTAAAAACTAAAACCATTTCCCCTAAGAACAGGAACAAGACAGGGATGCCCACTCTCACCTCTCCTGTTCGACATAGTACTGGAAGTATTAGCCATTGCAATTAGAGACGAAGAAATAAAAGGCATCCAAATTGGAAAAGAAGAAGTAAAGCTGTCCTTATTGGCAGATGACATGATATTGTACATAAAAAACCCAAAGGACTCCATTCCAAAACTAATTGACTTAATTAATGAATTTGGCAATGTAGCAGGATTCAATATTAATGGTAAGAAGTCTGTGGCATTTCTATACACTAATAGTGAAATTACCGAAAGAGAAACTAAAAAAGGAATCCCATTTACCATCGCACCAAAAAACTTAAGATACCTAGGAATAAACCTACCTAAAGTGATAAAAGACCTATATGCAGAAAACTACAGGACACTGAAAAAAGAGATAGAGGAAGATGTTTACAGATGGAAGAGCATACCATGCTCATGGATTGGGAGAATCAACATCATTAAAATGTCCATACTACCCAAAACAATGTACATATTCAACGCACTACCCATTAAAATACCAACGACATATTTCACAGACCTAGAAAGAATTCTGTATAGATTCATCTGGAACAAAAAAATAACACTAATAGCTACAGCAACTCTGAGAAAGAAGAATAAAGTAGGTGTTATCTCAATACCAGATTTCAAGCTATACTACAAAGCAACTGTTCTCAAAACAGCCTGGTACTGGCACAAGAACAGACATATAGACCAATGGAATAGAATAGAGAACCCAGATATCCACCCAAAACACTATGCTCAACTAATATTTGACAAAGGAGGCATGAACATTCAATGGAGCCAAGATAGCCTCTTCAATAAATGGTGTTGGGAAAATTGGACAGATACATGCAAAAAAATGAAACTGGACCACCAACTTACACCAAATACAAAAATAAACTTAAAATGGATACAGGACTTAAACATTAGAAGGGAAACCATAAAAATACTAGAGGAATCCACAGGCAGCACAATCTCAGATATATGCCGAAAGAACTTCTTCACTGATACTGCTCCAAAGGCAGTGGAAGCTAAAGAAAAAATAAACAAATGGGACTACATCAAAATAAAAAGCTTTTGCACAGCAAAATAAACCATCAACAAAACAATAAGAAAGATCACTGTATGGGAGAACATATTTGCAAATGTTATCACTGATAAAGCTTTAATCTCCAACATCTCAGCCAACTTATACAACTTAATAAAAGGAAGATGAACGATTCAATAAAAAAATGGGCAACAGACCTAAACAGAACCTTTTCAAAAGACTACAGAAGGAAGGCCAAGAGACACATGAAAACATGTTCAAAGTCATTAATCATCCAAGAGATGCAAATCAAAACGACAATGTGATACCATCTTACACCTGTCAGAATGGCAATCATCAACAAATCAACAAAGGACAAGTGTTGGCGAGGATGCGGAGAAAAAGGAACCCTTGTGCACTGTTGGTGGGGAATGCAGACTGGTGCAGCCACTGTGGAGAACAGTATGGAGTTTACTCAAAAAACTAAAAATGGATCTCCCATTTGACCCTGTAATCCCACTCTTAGGAATTTATCCTACGAAATCACAAACACCAATCAGAAAGGATTTATGACCCCCTATGTTGATAGCAGCACAATTTACAGTAACTACAATTTGGAGACCGCCTAGGTGCCCGTCAACAGATGAGTGGATCAGAACACTGTGGTACATCTACACAATGGAATTCTATGCTGCCATTAAAAAGAAGGAATTCTTACCATTTGCAGCAACCTGGTTGGAACTGGAGAGCCTTATGCTTAGTGAAATAAGCCAGTCAATGAAGGAGAAGCATCACATGATCTCACTCATTTGTGGATAATAAAGAACATTATAAACTGATGAACAAAAGGATAGATACAGAGACAGTAAAGCTTCAAACAGACTTTAAAATCACAGCAGGAAGATTAAAGTTAGGTGAGGTAGATAAGAGATCAATGAAAGGACTTGTATGCATGCATATAAGCATAACCAATGAACATAGACACTGGGGGTTTGGGGTATGCCTTGGAGGGAAGGGAGACCATGGGGAGATATGTATAAAAATTAATAAAAATTAAAAATAAAAATAAAAATAAAAATCATGACTAAAAAAAAATAGTAAATTACTAATTACAAGAAGGAAAGTGTAGCAATCTGAAGAAATTTGATGGTCAACACTTTGATAAAGTGACCAAGTTATCATCACTAGTAGAAGAATAACTTGATGTTATTAACCTCTGGATATGATGCAATGAGAAATACAAAACAACACCAATGGTGTACTCTTTTTATAAATATAATTTGTTTAGTTATATAGAGAGAGTAATGGAGAGGGAGAGAGAGAAACATCAATGTGAGAACAAAACATTGGTTGGCTATCTCCTGCATGCCCCATCCTCCAGTTTGTGCCTAAATCCCAGGCATGTGTCCAAACTGGGAACTGGACTGACAACTTTTCAGTGCACAGATGGCATGCAGCCAACTGAGCCACACCAGCCAGGGTCCAATGATGTACTCTTGCTAAACATGCTTAACCTAAATACCTTCATAAAGAAATAATCACAATATGTGACATTTTATGAAACAACTAGAGGCTTGGTGCATGAAATTTCATGCACTGGAGGGATCCTTCAGCCCAGTCTGTGCCCTCTCACAATCCTGGATCCCTCGGTCCTTACTGACCGCCTGCAGTGAAGGCGGGACAGGTTCCCATCACCACTGCTGTGCTTGACAGCCATGAGCCTGGCTTCTGGCTGAGCAGCACTCCCCCTGTGGTAGCGCATTGACCACCAGGGGCAACTCCTACATTGAGCACCTGCCCCGTGATGGTCAGTGAGCATCATAGCTACCAGTTGTTCTGCCATTTGGTTGACTTGCATATTAGGGTTTTATTATATAGGATTTGGTGATCTGGACTCCTTACATAAGATAAGGGTCATTATAAAGTTGTCAGGGGAACTCTTCTTCGACAAAATAAGATAAAGAGACATAAACAAATGCATTTATAAGCCTTGATTAGATCAAGGACTGGCCAACAAAAGGTATTTGGAAGACAACTGGAAACACTGAATATGGACTGTGTATTAGATAATATTATTGAATTAACAACAATTTTCTTCAATATTATTGAGACAGAGAATGAGAGGGAGAGTGCAAAAAGTGACTAAATGTTAGCAATTAGTAATCATTAGAATCTGTGTGTAGAGATAAAGATGTTCAAAACCATTTTACTGTGCGTTTGAAAATTTTAGAATAAAAAATGGAAAAATAATTTTTCACTTTAAACTAAAAACTATCGAAGTTCTTTTGATATCCTGAGCTCATCTTAATATTCTTATAAATTGTATGAATAAGAATTGCTGCTTAAATATTACCCTTGCAGGTAGAAAAGTATCCACCTTTTGAGAATAAATATCAGTGAGCTCTCTGGGGTCTATGTGAAAGAGCAGAAAGCTGGAAAATGAATTTTAACAGGGGCAAGTATAAAACACCACACAAACATTTTTGAAATCACACCTATACAATGATGGAAATTAAATCAGTAAAATTTAGTAATCCTCAATCATGATAATTTGAAAATGTTAAGAAACAACATATGATCTCTTTGGCCCACCATGATCCTTCTCTTGTGTAAAATCAAGAGGCAGCCCTATTAAAATACTAGGTGCAGTCTTAAAATTATAAATCACAGATTCAAAGAAAGCATTTAATCATCTACTTTCCTTATTTGCCAGCTTCTACCTCCTCAATTTTACAGATCAAGGAACCGAGGGCAAAATGTGACTTGCCCAAGATTACTCAGTTGCTCATTAGCAGATTTTAGCCTGAACCCCAGACTCCTAACTTCCAGTTCCATGTGCTTTCATGATAAGAAGACAGAATGAGAGGGCGTAAAACTCAAGGACCAGTATTATGAAAGAGGTGAGAGGGGAAAATAATCTTGTCCACAAAATCCTGAATAAGAACACCCATAGTCTCTTTAATTAAAACTTGAAAGCAATACTTTTAGGTCGTATGGTAGCTCTGTTTTTAATTTTTTGAGAAATCATCAGACTGCTTTCCATAGTGGTTGTACCAATCTACATTCCCACCAGTAGTAAATGAGGGTTCCCTTTTTTCCACAATCTCTCCAACACTTGTTGTTGTTTGTCTTGTTGATAATGGCCACTCTAACTGGTGAAAGGTGGTATCTCATTGTAGTTTTAATTTGTATTTTCCCGATTGCAGGTGAGGTTAAACATCATTTCATATATCTATTGGCTGTTTATATGTGTCTTCTTGGGAGAGGTGTATTTTCAGGTCCTCTGACCACTTTTTGATTGGATTAGTTTGGTGTTGAGTTTTATGAGTTCTTTATATACTTCAGAAATTAAACCTTTGTCAGATGATACTGTTTGAAAATATCATCTCCCATCTGGTTGGCTGCCTGTTTTGTTGTCCATTTCTTTCACTGTGCAGAAGTTCTTAGGTTTAATATAGTCCCATTTATTTATTATTGCTTTTACCTCCCTTGCCTTTGGGATCAACTCCCCCCCCAAAAAAAATCGAAAACATTTGTACTCAAAGATGTATGTACTCTATGTTAATTGCAGCATTATTTATAGTGACCAAGAATTGGCAACAGCCAATAGAGGCCTGGGTAAAGAAGATGTGGCATATATACACAATAGAGTACTACGAGGCTATAAGAAAGGATGAAATAGATCATTTACAACAACATGGATAGACCTTGAGAACATTATGCAAAGTGAAATAAGTCAAACAGAAAAATCTAAGAACTATATGATTTTACTCATGTTTGGAATATAAAACTGAAACTTATGAGCACAAACAGAAGTGTGGTGGTTGACAGAAGGATGGGGATGGGAGGAGAAAGGGGTCCTAATATGAGGCGACAGGAGATTTGATTTTGGGTGGTGGACACATGGTCCTATATACAGATTTTGTAAATTAGTAATTAACACATGAAACCTATATGTTTATGTTGATTAATGTCACCACAATAAAATTTAAAAATAAAATGTAAAAAATGAAAACTAACAACTAAAAGGAAAAAATAAAATAAAGAAAGCAATAATTTATGGCAAATTTAAAAAGTGATATTTTATACCTCAAATAGTAATTTTAGGCAATTGTTATCTTAAGAAGGTAGTACAGAGTATAAACTTAACTAAAATCCAAAAGTGGTTTAGGTAAAGTAATAGAAGATACATTAATAGTATGTTATTATTAAAAGAAGATAGTTAGGTGATATGATATAGTGTAAACAGCAGCAGACTACATATTCCTGAGTTGTAGACCTAAATTTTGGCCCTTTCATTGAGCTATCTTGGGACTTGAGATGCAATGTTCGCTTTCTGCATGTCAATTTTCTATCAAATGGAGTGGTTAAACTAGAGTAGAAAGTGTGTTTTTTAGCACATTAGTTAAAGGAAATATTCTGTTAAAGGAGCTTTCATAGCCAAATTATTTGAACTAATGTTAATTATAATTTTATTAGAGGCTTATGATACATAATAGAGTATTAAAGGTGTTTAGAAAAATGAAAATATAAAACACTATTAAACTTTGTTTTACCCAGTATTTTTCAAACTGATCTAATCATAGAATCTATTTTTCTTACAATATCTATTAACATCATGAGGGAATACTGTTTCATGGAACTCCCTTTTGGGGAATTGCATTCTGCCTTTGAATATCCTGAAGTTGTATAATCCATGTCTGAAGTGCACTCCACAGTATGATGCTTTTTTTATTGGATGGGTAGCAAGACTATGTGTTGGGGAGATTGAATGTATAAACACACAGAGACATATACAGAGATATACATAGGCATACACACATTATGTGTACATGTTCATACACAAAAGAACATACATGCCAGGTATCTCAAACATCCACTCTCAGAGAGGCTGAACTGAATAAATTTCATTTCTGGGTTGTAGTACCTTCTACATTTAGCCAACAGGAAATATTAAAAAATGAATAAAAAAAACAGAGAGGTCAGGATTAGTATCCCCTTGGTTTCCACTCTGAGAACCTGCATTGGGTGTTGAATCTCTTAACTGAAAAAAAAAAAAAAAACTGCTCATTTGAAGGTGGCCAATTCTACAGAACTTTCTCTTCTAGCAGCTGTTCCCTCCCTTAGTCCTCCCCTCAGGTGATAACAGCTTAAAGGCTACTCTCTTGGTTTATTACCTTAATCTCTTACTATTCTCAAAAATCAACCCCTTTATAAATACCCTCTTTATAAAGACATCTGGTTCAAATTATCCTATATTGAGTGTGTTGTCTGCTACTGGTTGGGACCCTAACTAATCCACTGCTTTAAAAAATGTATCTTAATTGTTGAAAGTATTGCAGATGTCCTTCCCTCCCATTGACCCCTTTCACCCTTCTCCCCTTATAATTGCCCCAGGCCTTCCTTGCATTGTTGTTTGTCCACGGGATAGCATACATGCATATAAATTCATTGGTTAATCTCTTTCTGCATTGCACACTGCTCCCTTCACTCTGAAATAAGTCAGTATGTTGCATGCTTCAATGTCTTTAGATCTTTTTGCTTATCAGTTTATTTTGTTCATTAGATTCTGAATATGAGTGAAATCATGTAATACTTGTATTTCTCTGACTGGCTTATTTCTCTTACTATAATATTATCCATTTCCCTTCATGCTGTCTCAAAGGGTAAGATATTTTTTTTTACAGCTGCATTATGTAAATGTACCATAGGTTTTTAATTTATTCATTCACTGATGGGCACTTGTGCAGATCTCAGGTCTTAACTATGGAAAATAATGCTGCTATGAACATAGGGGAGCATATATTCTTTTGATTGGTGTTTCTGATTTCTTAGGATATATTCCTAGAAGTGAGACTACTGGGAGAAATGGTAGTTCCATTTTTTACTTTTTGAGGTAACTCCACACTGTTTCCACAGTAGGTGAACCAGTCTGCATTCTCACCAACAATGCATGAGGGTTCCTTTTTCTTCACATCCTCACCTGCACCCATTAGTTGTTGATTTATTGATGGCAGCCATTCTGGCAGGTATGAGGTGGTGCTCCATAGTCCTTTTAATTTGAATCTGTCTGATGATTAGTATTATCAATTAATTTATTTAAATTTTTAATTTCTTTATTGATTAAAGTATTACATATGTGTCCTCATCCCCATATTAACCTCCCAAATCCCCCATTCTTGCCCTCAACCCCTGTTGTCTGTGTCCATTGGTTAGGCTTACATGCATGCAGACAAGTCCTTTGGTTGATCTCTCCCCCTTACCCCCACCTTCCCTACCTTCCCTCTGAGGTTAAACAGTCTGATTGCTTCTTCTCTGTCTCTGGATCTGTTTTTGTTCATCAGGTTATGTTGTTCATTATATTCGGTAAATGAGTGAGATCATGTGGTATTTATCTTTCTCTGACTGGCTTATTTCACTAACCATAATCATCTCCAGTTCCATACATGCTGTTGCAAATGGTAAAAATTCCACCTTTTTTACTGCAGCATAGTATTTCATTGTATAGATATACCACAGTTTTTTAATCGACTCATCTGCTGATGGGCACTTAGGCTGTTTCCAAATCTTAGCTATGGTGAATTATGCTGCTATGAACATAGGAGTGCATATATTCTTTCTGGTTGGTGTTTCTAGTCTCTTGGGATATATTCCTAGAAGTGGGATCCAAATGGGAGGTCCAATTTTAGTTTTTTGAGAAAACTCCACACTGTTCTACACAGTGGCTGCACCAATCTGCATTCCCACCAGCAGGGCAAAAGGGTTGCTTTTTCTCTATATCCTTACCAACACTTGTTGTTTGTTAATTTCTTGATGATAGCCATTCAGGTGTGAGATGATACCGCGTTAATGTTTTGATTTGCATCTCTTGGATAATTAGTGACTTTGAGAGTGTTTTCATGTCTCTTGGCCTTCCTTCTGTCTTTTTTTCAAAAGTATCTATTTAAGCCCCTTGTCCATTTTTTTTATTGTGTTGTTTATCTTCCTTTTGTTAAGTTGTATGAGTTCCCTGAAATTATTGGAGAATATACCTTTATCAGTGATAACATTGGCAAATATGTTCTCCCATGCAGTGGGCTTTCTTGTTGTTTTATTAATGGTTCTTTTGATATGCAAAAGCTTTTTCTATTTTGATGTAGTCCCATTTGTTTATTTTCTCTTTAGTTTCCATTGTCCTAAGAGCAGTATCAGTGAAGAAATTTCTTCAGCGTATGTCTGAGATTTCACTATCTGTGGGTTCATGTATTATTTTTATGGTTTCCCATCTTATGTTTAAGTAATTTATTTATTTTGAGTTCATTTTATTGTATGGTGTATGTTGGTGGTCCAGTTTCATCTTTTTGCATGTATCTGTCCAATTTTCCCAACATCGTTTTTTAAAGATACTGTCTTGACTCCATTGTATGCTCTTACTTCCTTTGTCAAATATTAATTGGGCATAGTGTTTAGGGTGGATTTATGGGCTCTCTATTCTATTCCATTGATCTATATGTCTGTTCTTGTGCCAGTACCAGGTTATTTTAAGAACAGTGGCTTTCTAATACAGCTCGATATCTGGTATTGAGATCCCACCTACATTGTTCTTCTTTCTTAGAATTGTTGCAGCTATTCAGGCTCGTTTTTTATTTTATTTTATTTTTTTATTCTAGATGAATTTTTGGAGAGTTCCTTCTAGGTCTGTGAAATATGCCCTTGGTATATTCATGGGGATTTCATTGAATCTATATATTTCTTTGGCCAGTATGGACATTTTGATGATGTTTATTCTACAAATCCTTGAACACAGCATGTTCTTCCATTTGTTTGTCTTCCTCTATCTCTTTTTTCAGTGTCCTGTAGTTTTTCGCATATAGGTCTTTTACCTCCTTAGTTAAGTTTATTCCTAGGTATCTTGATGTTTTTTGATGTGATGGTAAATGGGATTGCTTTTTTAGTCTCTCTTTTGGTAAGTTCACTATTGGTGTAAAGAAATGCCATAGATTTCTTGGCATTAATTTTGTATCCTGCTACATTGACAAATTCATTTATTAAGTTTAATAATTTTTGATGGAGTCTTTAGGGTTTTCTATGTACAGTATCATGTCATCTGTGAATAAGGAAAGTTTTATTTAGTTTTTTAAAATATATTTTATTGATTTTTGCAGAGAGGAAGGGAGAGGAATAGAGAGTTAGAAACATCGATGAGAAAGAGACATCTATCAGCCACCTCCTGCACGCCCCCCACTGGAGATGTGCCCACAACCAAGGTACATGCCCTGACCAGAATCAAACCTGGGACCTTTCAGTCCCCAGGCTGATGCTCTATCCACTGGGCCTAACTGGTTTTGGCGGAAAGTTTTATTTCTTCTTTTCCAATTTGGATGCCTTTTATTTCTTCTTCTTGTCTAATTGCAATGGCTAATACTTCCAGTACTATGTTGAATATGAGTAGTGAGACGGGCATCTCTGTGTTGTTCCTGTTCTTAGGGGAAATAGTTTTAGGTTTTGCTCATTGAGTATGATGTTGGCTGTGGGATTGTCATATATAGCTTTGTTATGTTGAGGTATGATCCTTCTATACCTACCTTACTGAGCGTTTTTATCAAGAAAGAGTGTTGGATTTTGTCAAATGCTTTTTCTGCTTCAATTGATATGTCTATGTGATTTTTATATCTCAATTTATGTGATGTATTGTGTTTATAGATTTGCAGATATTATACCATCCTTGTATCCCCAGGACAAATCCTACTTGGTCATGGAGTATGATCTTTCTTATATATTGCTGGATCTGATTTGCTAGAATTATTTTGAGGATTTTCGTATCTAGGTTCATGAGAGATATTGACCTATAATTCTCTTTCATTTTGTTGTCTTTATCTGGTTTTGGTATTCAGGTAATGTTAGCTTGGTGGAATGAGCTTGGAAGTGCTCCTTCTTCTGGAATTTTTGGGAATAGTCTGAAGAAGATACGTTTTACTTCTTTGAATATTTGGTATAACTCCCCTTTGAAGCCATCTGTCTCCAGGCTTTTGTTTGCTGGTAGCTTTTTGATGACTGCTTCAATTTCTTCCATAGTTATCAGCCTATTGATATTTTTAGAAGCTTCCTGATTGAGTTTTGGAAGGTTGTATTTTTCTAGGAATATGCCCACTTCCTCCAGGCTGTCTAGTTTGTTGGAGTAGAGTTATTCGATAGTATTTTTGTAACAATCATTTGTATTTCTGTTGGGTCTGTTGTTATGTTGAATCTTTCATTTCTGATTTTGTTTATTTGGTCCTCTCTCTTTGCTTCTTGGTGAGTCTGTCTAGAGGTTCATCAATATTGTTTATCCTTTTAAAGAACCAGTTTTTGGTTTCATTGATGTTTTGTATTATTTTTTTGGTCTATATGTCATTTATTTCTGCTATGATTTTTATTGTCACCATCCTTCTGCTCACTGTGGGCTTTTCTTGTTGTTCTCTTTCTAATTCTTTGATCTGTAGAGTTAGAATTATTTTTTTCTTGTTTTTGAGCTAGGCCTTTAGAGCTATAAACTTCTGCTTTTATTCTGTCCCATGGATTTTGGATTGTTGTGTTTTTATTTTCATTAGTTTCCAGGATGTATTTAATTTCTTCTTTGATTTCATTGGTAACCCAATCACATGCTATTCAGCTTCCAAGTTTTTGAGTTTTTGGATTCTTTTTATTGTAGTTTATTTCTAATATTATGCCATTTTGGTCTGAAAAAATGCTTGGTATGATTTCAATCTTCTTGAATTTCAGGAGATTTTGCTTGTGTCCCAATATGTGTCTATTTTTAAAGATGTCCCATTTGCACATGAGAAGAATGTATATTCCATGGCGTTGGGGTCAAATGTTCTGAATATGTCAATTAATTTATTCTGGTCTAGTGAGTCATTTAATATTTCTGTTTCTTTGCTGATTTTTTTGTCTAGAAGTTTTATCCAGTAATGTCAGTGGTGTATTCAAGTTCCCTACTATGATTGTATTGTTGTAAATATCTCCCTTGTTATGTTCCAGGTGTTTTTTAAAATATTCGGGTGCTCCAGTATTGGGTGCATATATGTTTATCAGGGTTATATCCTCTTTTCTATCTGTCCCTTTAGTATTATGAAGTGTTCTTCCTTATCTCTTGTTATGGCCTTCACTTAGAGGTCTATTTTATTAGATATAAGTATTGCTACCTCAGCATTTTTTTAAATTTCCTTTTGCCTGAAAGATATTTTACATCCCTTCACTTTCAGTATGTGTGAATCCCTTGTTCTGAAGTGGGTCTTTTGTAGACAGCATATATATGGGTCCTGTTTTTTCATCCATTCAGCCACTCGATGTCTTTTGATTGTAGCATTTAGTCCACTTAAATTTAAAGTTATTATTGAAAGGTAATTGTTTGTAGTCATTTCTATTTTTGTGCCTATGTTCTTTCTTACCTTTTTATTTCTTCTTTTTACAGGATTTCCTTTGGCATTTCTTGCATCACTGGCTTGGTAGTGATAAACTCCTTTAGTTTTTTTTTTTTTTTTGTCTGTGAAGCTTCGGATTTTCCCTTCAATTTTGATTGATAGTCTTGCTGCATAGAGTGTTCTTGGATTCAGTCCTTTGCTTTACAACACTTTGTTTACCTCCTTCCATTCCCTTCTAGCTTGATGTGCTTCTGTTGAGAAATCATTTGATAATATGATGGGGGATCCTTTGTAGATAACTGTCTTTCTCTTGTAGCCTTAAAGATTCTCTCTTTGTCATGAACATTTTCTATTGTAATTATGATGTGTCTTGGTGTGGTTCCTTTGTAAATCATCTTGCTTGGCCCTCTCTGTACTTGTGTAACTTTTTTCTTCCCCATATATGGGAAGTTTTCTGTCATTATTTCTTCAAATAGATCTTTTAATCCTTTCTGCTCTTCTTGTCCTTCTGGAAGCCCTGTTATATGTATGTTACTTCATTTCATGTTGTCCCAAAACTCCATTAGGCTCTCCTGCTTTTTATTTTTTTTCTCCAGTTACTGTTCAGATTGAGCTTGTTTCAGTACCTTATCTTCTAACTCACTAATTTTGTCTTCTGTTTCTACTAGTCTCCTGTTGAAACCTTCCATGGTGTTTTTAATTGTAGCCATATCACTTTTCATTTCTTCCTGATTCTTGCATAGGTTGTTGATTTTCTCATCTGTCCAATGAATGGATTGTATAGCCATTACTGTGAATTATTTTTCTGTCATGTTGCATGCTTCCATTTCACTAATTTCCTTTATTGGCGACTCCTCATTTTCTTTTTCTGGGCATTGTGTTGTCTCCCCTTTCTAACTATCCCCAGAAGGTTAAAATATCGAGTTGCATGGGCCTGGGCCATGTGCTGTGGGAGCTTCGTACCACCCAAGTGTCACTGATGAGTTCCAACACTAAGATGTGTGGCTCCTGTGGGTTAGTGGGAACCAGACTCTCCCAGAGTCAGCGATACCAGTGCTCATTGTGGCTTCATGTGTGCACCTAGAATCAAGAACCCCACCTGCACTATCCTGAAACAGAGACCCCACTGGCATGTGTCAAAAATCAGACCCCTTAGCACATGCCAGGAATCAGAGTTCCTCTGTGCCTGCTCCAGGAATCGAGTATCAGAGCCTCTGTTTCTTTGTGCAGCCTCATGCTGAGAATCAGAGTCCCTGTGTATCCATGCACCAAGAATTGGAGTCACTGGCTCTTAGTGTGAACCCAATGGGAGTCAGGGACCCCAGGCGCAAATGATAAGAAACAGATTCTGCATTGCTTAGACTTTCTAAGATATATATATATATATATATATATATATATATATATATATATATATATGCCAATTATGATCCTTACTTTTTTTTAAATTAAAGTTATTGGGGTGGCATTGGCTAATATGATCATATAGGTTTTAGGTGTGGGTTTCTATATTATAAGATCTGTATATTGCACTGTGTGCCCACCACCCAAAGTCAAATAATCTTCCATCACTATATATTAGACTCCCGTCTAACTCCACATCCCCACCTTCTTCCCTCTGACAACCAACAGACTGCTGTTTATGTTCAAGGGTTTCAACTTTATAGCCTCCATATAAGTTAAATCATATGATTCTTAGCTTTGTATGCCTGACTCATTTCACTTGGCATGATATTCTGAAGGTCCATCTATGTTGTCATAAATGGCAGTATTTCATCCTTTCCTATGGCTAGGTAGTATTCCATGTGTATATATACCACTTTTTTTTTATCCATTCCTCTATTGCAGGACATTTTGGTTGTCTCCATGTCTTGGCCACTGTGAGTAATGCTACAATGAACAGAGGTATGCATATATAATTGTGAATACATGTTTTCAAGTTTTTCAGCTATAAACTCAGGAAAAGGATTGCTAGGTCATATGGTAATTCTATTCTTAATTGTTTGAGTAATCATCAGACTATTTTTCATAGTAACTGTATCAGTTTAAATTCCCACCATCAGTGAACGAAGGTTCCCTTTTCTCCACAACCTCTCCAACACTTGATATTACTTTTCTTGTTGTGGGATACTTCTAATACCTTGTTTTTCTGTGTCCATAATAATGTATGCCTTTCTTGATTTACCTATTGTCCCTTTAGATATTGACATGACTGACTGAGCTATAATTAAGTTATCCTTTTTGTTTTAGGCAGAGAAATATGTTTTCTTTTGATATTATGTGTCTATTTTATTGACAAACTTGAGAACTATAATTGTCTCATTAAACCACAAAAGTACAATGCTCCCAGCAAAAATTAATAGTGAAAATCTAAGTTTTTATTCTTACTTTTATTGGGAAAATATCCTAGCCCACAGGAATTTAGGGATAAGTTTATAAGAAGCAGCGGCTTGAAGTTATGATAGTTCCTTAGATTAGCAATCAGAAAATCTGGGTTCTAGATATGGAAATAAACTAAATTTCAGTGTGGCTTTTGGCCTTAGTTTCCTCACCTGCAACATGAGAGAATTAGATAAAATCAATATATTTAGAAATGGGTTCCATTGAGCCCTGGGAAAATCCTTCAGAATGCACTTCAAGAAGCAAAGGGAGACTGAAAAAGTGGGTTCTGGTTCTACATTCCTGCTCTTCTAAAGAAGTTCCATTTTTATTTTTATAGATATTTAACTCCACATAATATTTAATTTGAAATAAAAACTTCATTGCAAAACCAACCAAATGAGCAACATCACCTATCACCAAAAAAAAAACAAAAAAACACACACACACAAAACAAACAAACAAAAACAAAAACAAAAAAAAACCACAACAAAACAAAACAAAACAAACAAACAAAAAAAAACACTCAAAATGCCTGAATTATCTTTGAGGTCCTTTCCAATGCTGAAAGGCTAAAAGTCTACAGATTACAACATGCATAGGAGTATTCTACATAAAGACGACTGCTTTAAATGATCTTCCTTCTTGCTCCCAGGCATGGTCATTATGTAGGCAGAGAAAAGTTGTAACAAACTGATCTTAGCCTCCTGGTTTTATTGCTGCCTGAGTCTGCTTTAGCTCCTGATCTCTAGATTTCTGGTGGCAGGAAGAGAAAGGCTATACGTTATCATGATATGCTGTCGTCTCACTCCCACTGAACATTATTCAGGACTATGTGGGAGAGAGTTACTGTTTAGGTAAGATGGGCCATGGGCCAAAACTGGAAAGCAAACAAACTTGAAATGTTTCTCTCACCAAATTGTGCTCTCTAATCTCTGTCCTTCCATCTTTATTTATCCTTCTGTTAATTTTTTGTGGTTGGAACAAGTCTAAATATAAATGAAATCTTCCCCAGATGGTCATTATCTCCAGCCAGCCCCCCCCCACCAAAAAATAAAATAAAATAAAACAAGGAACTGTGTTGTTGTCACCATTTGCTTTAAATCTGGAATCTCAAAAGAGGATACAACCAAGGAAAGCCTTGGCCTTTGCTTCCTAACAAGAATACTAATGTTGGACTGTGTGGAAACTAAGCCAGAAAAGCCTTTCGAGAAAGAATCCTCTCTTCACTTTAGCAATGAAAGGAGTGCAGTTACCATGAACCTTACAGAAGGTATGAATTTGTTGGCAGGAATGCCTTTTGCAAGGCAGGCCTGAGAGAGACACTGAATGGGGCACCCTCATGAATAAACTTTAGCTGACTTCACAGAAACTTTAGAAAGACCAAAAAATGAGCTCAAACTGCTAAGAGATAGCTAGAAAAAGAGGCAGCAAATATATCAGAAGATCAAGGAGTCATTGTTTCAGGGCTGCTGCCTCTTCTCACTACTTCTCTCTGCCTCCAATTATTAATTTCTGAGGGGTTCAGGAAGAAAGGAGTAGGGCTCAGGAGTGGAATCCCATAGGCCTGTAGAATATTAATTTTTACATTTTTCCATAGAACAAGATTTATAAATATAATATTATAAAAATTAAATTTGTTTCAATAAACACTAAATTGAGTGTCTACTAAGTGCCAGACCATGCATTAAGCCAATAAGTTCACAGCCCAATGGAAGAAACATTGACTGGAATGATAGAGGTCCGAACAGCATGTTATAAAAGCATAAAGGAGAGCCACTTGACTTAAAAGCACAGTTTCATAGAACATCAGAGCTGGCCAAGGCTTGTGCTGCTGACAGTGACAGCAGCAGAGCTGTGATGGAGTGTCACCTTTCCCTGATTGCCAGGTCACCTCCCACCCCTGAGGGCTCCTGGACTGTGAGAAGGTGTAGGCCAGGCTGAGGGACCCCCTTCATGCACTGGACCTCTAGTACTATGAAACAAAATGCTAGCTCTGATATGATTGAATAGATATGTGTCATAATATGGAAAGATGTGCAAGGCACATTAAGTGAAAAAAGTAATTTGAAAATCAATAGGCACTGTGTTATTTCATTTTTATACAGAAAAAAAGTAATCTATGGGCATATTTATATGGTAACATAAATTTTATAGATGTGAGGAACATCCAGAAATATACACACTAAATTAGCTTTGAGAAGTGGGTTTGAGGAGACTCAGATTTTATTTTATAAGAATCTGCATTTTAATGAACATGGATTACTTTTACAAATTTAAATAAATTAAGGTTATAAAAAGAAAAGATGGATAATGAAATTAGTTGATCTATCTGCTCTTCTTCCTCATTTACAAATGCCACTCAAAAGGTATTTATATAGAGGCAGCTGTAATATGACTGCAGGCCATAGGGCCAGACTGCCTGGGTTTGAATCCAAGTTCTTCAACTTAGAGCATATAACCTAAGTTGGTCAAGCTACCTACCATCTCTATACCTCTATTTTTTCCTTTGTGAAATGGGGATAAACATGGTACTTACTTCATGGAGTTATTCTGAGGATTAAGTTATTTAATACATATAAAACACTTAAGCAATGATTGGAACATATTGGTTTACTAAACATAAGTAACAATTATATCTGTTATTGTCTTATGGTCAATTATACCTATCCTTTCAATCATGAAGACTTGAAATATTCATTACCCTGACTCCTTTCTTTACCTTATCCCTCGAAAAACTTACATTACTAAGCCTTAACTTCTCTGTTAGATAAAGACATATATTTCCCATTGCCATGGAACAGAAAGGTTTGGATAACAGTAATTTCATATAGTTCAACCTAATACCTCTCCAAGTTTTCACCAATTGTTTCACTCATTTCCTACATTAGGGTTTTAAATTTGGGCTGTTACAGCAGTTATTCTTCTAATCAGTGTATGCAACCTTGGTTTTCTTCCTATTCTAATTTGTCTTAAATATATACCCCTAGTGGTATCTGTACCCTAAACCTACTGATCATGTTTTATCTCTGATCACAGCCTACCAATGGATTATTAATGATCAGAGCAGCAGTCCTTATCACCCCCTTTCTGTTTTAACATGAAATGATATTCTCATGTATAATAACTAGTCACGAACTTTCTCAGAATTTGGCAAAGCCCAAAAACAAATTCTGCAGGGTAGTGAAGGACATTCACTGCAGACTGTTTTGGTGTGTAATTCATAGAAGCATATTACAAGATTGTGAGTAACAAAGTTAGTCATTTAAATTAAATTGGCTATTTTGAAGGATGTCAGAAAAATTTACCTGGTAATATTTAGTGATTTTAAATAATTTATACTGATTTTTTAATGATAAAGTTAATACAAATAACTTGTCAAGTTCTGCACAATTTGCTTGGAATTTGATTTGAAATGTCACATTAACTTTTCTGAAACCACTTATCCATTCAACCATGACTGAACACTACCCCCAACAAGGTATTGTGGTTTGCAATTGCTTTTCTCACCACTCCAACTGAGCCTGAAATTTGTAAAATCACTTTGTGTTTATAATAATGTATACAGAGTATACTTATTGAACATTTATTATGTATTGTACCAGGCACTTCATCTATTGTGTTCTTATTAACAGAAGCATTCATAGTCTCATTCTCATCTATGTGCAAAGTAAATGTAGTGGTGCTACATTTGTTTGTCTATCATTGTTTGTCTATTATTGTTTTCTTCTTGCTTGTATGGTAAAATGTAAAAAACATTTAAAAATAAATTTATCAATGTTGAGGGAAGCCAAATGAAAAATTGTACACAGTGTATTTTTATATCAAGCCCTGTGGCAAACCAAAAATGAAAAAAAATATATCTTGGAGATAAGAAAGAAAACTATGTCCTGTGATTTGTACAATCTAAGTCCCTATCAGCCATGAGAATACAGTTCACTGTTTATTGCTACACAAAGATTACAGATGGCTTCTAGCATAGCTACTCCTTCAAGTTAAAGTTAAAATCTCTAAAACTACAAGGCAATTTACACAGTCACTGCATTAAAATTTTACTGCTTCATGTATAACATGTCTCATCTCTTCTGTTTACTAGTTATTTGACACTGAGTGAATTGAATACCTGAACTTTGATTTCCCCATCTGCAATATGAGAATAACTTTTCCAATAGCTGGTTATTATAATTAATGATCATAATGTATATAAAGAGGGTAATTACAGGGGTAATAATACATACTGGGCTTCATAGGTTCTGAACAGTGGGCAATTGGAAGATATGTACACATATAATACATAAATAAAAAATTAAAAAAATAAACGTTTGAAACTTACAGAATATTGACACTTACAGAATATTAAACAGCAATATTTTTCCTGAAATGTAGAATCACCACTATTTCCTGTTACTAATGTCTTATGCTCAATTGATCACTAAGTCTTAACTATTCTGCTTCCTAAGTACCTCAAATATGTCCCCTCATTTGTAAACCCTCACTACTTCTCACTCAGATGGTGGCAACAGACTCCAATTTGTCTTCCTTTGGTTTGCCCCAGTTCAATCCACTTATTACACTGTTGCCAGGGTAATCTTTCTGAAGTGTAAATCTAATCATGTAATTCTTTAACTGAAAACCCTTCAATGGTTCCTTATAATTGCTGTGCCATGATAAAGAGGAAATTCCTTAATGTGCTTACTCACCAGTTATGTCTGATCTCTGCCTTCCTTTAAAGTCTTATCTTTGATAATTTCCTACGCATGCACTATACTCCTGTAAAAATGAATTCATTAGATATCTACCTCTCTCTCTCTCTCTCTCTCTCTCTCTCTCTCTCTCTCTCTCTCTC
>JAAGEH010000013.1:5450921-5472518 GCA_011751065.1 Lasiurus cinereus
CTCTCTCTCTCTCTCTCTCTCTCTCTCTCTCTCTCTCTCTCTCTCTCTCTTTTTCCTCTCCAACATTTCAAAGTCCTTATTGTGTCCTATAGGTACTCTATCTCTGTGTTTCAACCACTGACTTCCTTACTGTTGTTTGAATGCCAAAGCACACTCTCACTTTAGGGTTTTGTCACTTGTACTTGTATCTGTCTGAACTGCTCTTTCCCCACATTTACACATAGTTCTCTTCATTTTAATTACATATCTGCTTAAACATCATCATGATAGCACCCCACACCATCCCTCTTGGCTCACTTACTTTTCATCTGACCACCTGATCATATATATTTTTCCTGTCCCAGAATATTTGCTCCATGAGAGAGGAGACTTCATTTCAACTATCTTATTTATGTATTATTTCTAGTGCCTAGCATGGTGCCTGTCATAATATAGGCACTCAATAAATATGGGTTAAGTGAATGCATGAACATTCTTCCTTCTATTTCATTTTTTTTCTTACATTCCCCCCTTTGCCTAGCTAATGTCTATGTCATTTTTAGATTGTACTTTATTTCCAGAAAAGAGCTGGGTTAAGTAATGTTCTTCTTTGTTCCCCCCACTCCCTATATTTTCTCTTATGCTAACATTAATCATATTCTTTCTCTGTGGGAAGGTTGAATCGACCCAGATCATGGCAGTCATAAGTCAGGCTGTTTAGGATTCATCTTATTATTTATGGAGTCCTTTTTAAAAGTACACAGGGGAATATTGTGCTTTTAAAATGGTATTTATTAAAACTATTCTGGCTACAGTATGGAGGATATATTCAATGAACACAGGGAGAGCAGAGAGATATGAGAATATGAAGATAAGGACCAAGACAAGGAAAAAGACCAGAAGCGTGCAGAATTGAGAACAGGTCTTGAGCTGTCATGAAGGAAGAATTAACAGAGTTCTGTGACAATTGCATGTGATAATAGATGGTGCAAACCATGCCAATTACAGTGCTAAGATACTGAGCCTGGATAGCTATAGAATTGAGCCAGAAGTGATTCAAAGGGAAATCTATTTGGAAATGGTCAGCAAACAGTTGAAAATTTGAAATTAGCAAAAAGTTAAAGGTATCCTGATAGGTTTAGGAGTCACTGTTTTTAGAAGGATCTTGCTTCTGAGGAAGATAATGGAGAAGGAAGAGACACTGGAGTGTGATATCTTATAATAAAAGGCCAGCGACCATAACAGAATAACGACCAGAATGACTGATTGACCAGTTACTATGAGGTGCATTGACCACCTCTCAGTCTCTCCTCCGAGCCCACAGGATCCAATTGCTGGATGGCCAATGGGGAATCATGGGGAACCAGGGTGGGTAGAAGCAGGGTGGGACTGGGGACTGGAGAGCAGGCAGAATGCAGATCTTTTGGTCCCTCCCCCAGCCTGCAGGCTCTGATAGATTGCTAGGTGGTGAAGGGGAACTGAGGAATGGAAAATAGGCTGAAGATGGCTCTTATCACAGGCTAGGCCTAGGGCGCTACCAGCACATGATTTCATGTGCTGGACCCCTAAGTAATTATACGGTGGTATCTAAGGCTCTCAGTGCATTTCTCTTTTCCAAGTTCAGAGGAAAATTTTTCACTCAAAAAGAAATATAGCTAAAGTTGATCAAGTTCTGCCTAGTTTTGATCTAATTCTTGTGCTAGGTCTATTTCTTAACAGCATATCTGTGAACCAGCCTATATTATCCCCTTTCCACAGATAAAGACATAAAAGTTCAGAAAATGTTAATGCAGCTAGCAAATGGCACAGTTGATATTGCAACTAGACCTTTATGACTTTTTCCTGTTGCACCAAATCTCAGCTAGCAATTTTGATCAATAGACATCTTTTTTAAATTGTAAGGGCTTGGGGATGACATAAATGATGGAAAAGATTTGCATCTAATGTATGTATAAAAGAAAGACGCCTCTGCGGTTTGCTCTAAAATGGTTCGGTTTGCCCTAACCAGCTTGACTCATTGGATAGAGTGTTGGCCTACAGACTGAAGGGTCCCAGGTTCTATTTCAGTCAAGGGCATGTACCTTGGTTGTGGGGACATCCTCAGTAGGGGGTGTGTAGGAAGCAGCTGATCAATGTTTCTCTGTCATCAATGTTTCTAACTATCCCTCTCCCTTCCTCTCTGTAAAAGAATAAAAAATATATATATTTTTTAAAAATAATAAAATGGTTAGATTTTATGAGATCTACTCACCTCTGTGGAAGGTTGCCACTTCTTAAATATACTCTGACCTTGCTCTAGAAATGAACCTAGGTTTATGGAAAACTTTTGGGAAAAATACTAACTTCAAGTCTTTCCTGATTCTTTGTACTACTGATAATTGAAGCCAAAAGTCAATTACCAGTGGTACAAAGGATACGGCCTCTATTTTGAAAGAAAATGTATTTAAATGCATTTAAAAGTTAAAAGAAATCAAAGCTATTAATCTTGAACAATGAAGAATTACGAACAAGTCCTTTTCCCTTATTATTATTTTTTTGTGGGTTTTGGAAAGCTGGCTTCCTCAATATGATTTTTATTTATTTTTATTTTTTAAATATGTTTTTATTGATTTTTCACAGGGATGAGGAAAGAGATAGAAAGTCAGAAACATCGATGAGAGAGAGACGTCGATCAGCCGCCTCCTGCATGCCCCCGACTGGAGATGTGCCCCCAACCAATGTACATGCCCTTGACCAGAATGGAACCCGGGACCCTTCAGTCCCCAGGCCGACACTCTATCTACTGAGCCAAACCGGTTTTGGCCTCAATCTGATTTTTAGTGTATGGATTTTATGTGCTAAGTTTGATGAAGGACTGTCAGGGTCAGAGGAAAACATCATCTGGAAGCATAAAGATGGGCTGAGGAATTGAAGCATGGTAGATGGGCTCTGGGAACAGTTGTCAAGTTTAGTTTAAATATTTTTTTCTTACATTATAATTTCTTTTAAGAAAGCTTGTAAGATACCACACTCTGGTGCTTCCTGTGTCTTGGGGAATGAGGACAGAAACCTGGGTCTATTCTAGGGCAAAGTGATTTAGGGAATACTATAGCACCTGATAAGTTAATGGTTAAGGCATGGCTTGAGAAGAAAGGCAGAAAAGTCTGAGGTTATAGGCGAAAAGAGACCAAGAGGAAAGATTTGTGGCAAATGTGCACACTTATTAAGAAGTCTAAAAAAGAAGAAAGAAGAAGGTTCTGTACATATGGGTTTTCTTCTTTTGTCAACCTAAAGTCCCCTACCATTTTGGCAACCTGAGCCATTTTGTGAGTTGCTATCACAGCAGTTTTTTACTATAGCCTGTAGTCTACTTACTTTTCCAGAGGCCATCTCACCAGGCCTGCCAGTTGTGTTTTTTTTTTTTTTTTTGGTTTGTTTGTTTGTATTTTCTGTTTCATTGAGCTTTGCTGGTGACAGGGTGAGGGAAGTTTCTGAAGTTATCAGCTGGAATCATCATTTATGCCCCCCTTCACCCTCAGCAACTGGGGCAGAGAAGGGGGAGGTGCAGATTGGAACAACAAGCTACCTTAAGGCCATAATGAGGGACAGGAGGCCTTTGATCAGGTCCCCGTTGATGGGCTGTTTTTCCTCATGTATTTTTTTTTCCTTTCTTTTAAAATTTATTTATTTATTTATTTATTTATTTATTTATTTATTTACCATTTGGTCTGTGGTGAGCAGACCCAGTTAGCTATCTAAAGGTCACTAGGATGGAATCATTTGACCAGAGCACAATTTTCACCTTGCCAAGGACACTCTGTTCTACTGTATCTAAGCACTGTCAAACATAGTTCAAAACCATTTTTTTCTTCTCTTTCCTTCATTCTTTTACCCTTTTTCTTTTTATTATACCCACTTTTTGGTTTAGGTATAAACCAACTGCATCTCTATGTCTTCTCTTTTTTCCCCCTACCACACTTTTCAGTATCTATGATCTTCCCCCCTTGTTTCTTTTCCCAAAGTTTGACATCTTCTGCCTGAGTGAACTTAAGGCAACATCCCCTGGCCAGTGGGATATCTCTGGGATATATCTGGTGATCTGGGAAGACAGAAGATAGGGGAGATTAAAGAGTATGGTTTTCATCTCTGAACTGATACTAAGATTAAGCTATTGTTGGAGTATTGGTAGAATGCTAAATTGAACCAGGCACTGGTAAGATGAGGTTAAGAAGCTACATTGCAGAAGATGTTTGACTTGGGAAAGAACTGAGGACACATGAAAACTGTATATCTAAACATTATACTTCTGGAAGGCAAATGGGATTAAGACCAGAAATCTGAGACACTTTAGCATAGATTATTTAACATGATTTCTGGGATGACTCAATCCTCCTACCTTTCATTCCTTTCCTCACTTTGGTCTGCTGTATCTTTAAGAGGCCTGAAAGAAAAACAATGTTTTAGGCAAGAGAAGAGTAACTTAAGCCATGGGATGATTGGTAGTAGTTAATTGAGATTAGGTCATAGTGATCATTGAACCTGTTTCAGTTCCTCTGAGGCTACTTCAAATCATTATCTTAGTGCCTGAGTTTATTGCTTTTCTTCTTAGGGAAATTTATGAAGTGGCAATAAAATGAATGTAAAAAAGGCCTGAATTTAAATACTAGGCCCGATTCCCATCTCCCAGAACTAGGGAAATTTCTCCTGCCTAACTCTTCCCATGATCATTAAAACTCAGGCACAGGGACTTGCCTCTGTTTGTTGTTTCAGTCTATCTCTGTGCAGGTGATGCTCACTGTCCAGGACCAAGGCCTCACTAGGAAAGGAGGCCTAGTTTGAATAATTAAGGATTGCATCTCTTGAAAAAAAAACTAGACCACAGGTAAAGAGGGGAGACTGAAGAAAAGAGATATAATGTTCAAATGCACACACACACACACAAACACACACACATATGAGAGAGAGAGAGAGAGAGAGAGAGAGAGAGAGATAATATGCAAATTGTCTAGGACACTGTACTATCACAACTGCTCAGGAGGAGGCTGCACATGCAGGTGGGAGCAAGGGGACTGCATCTGTGGTGAGGCAAGCCACAGATGGCACAGGCCCACAGAGAACAGGGCCTGTCAGCCACAACATGCTGGCAGTCCTGCCTTTGCACATGAGCTACACAGGAAACATCTTTTCTGACCACTCATTAGTTAAGCTCCCCATATGCCACTTGCAATGTTCTTGGTAACTTGGGTAATAAGAATCCAAGAAGGTGATATAGTGTTTTTCCACCTCATTCCTGGAGGAAAAAAATGAAGGCTCGCTGCTGGAGGGGCTAGGAAATGTCTTATCCTACCCTAGCCAGTTTGCCTCACTGGATAGACCCTCGACCTGCCTACCGCAGGGTCCAGGTTTGATTCTAGTCAAGGGCATGTACCTAGGTTTCAGGCTCTTCCCTTGCTGGGGCCCAGGTCAAGGCTCATGCAGGAGACAACCAATCAAAGTGTCCCTCTCACATTGATGTTTCTCTCTGTCTTCCCCTCTCTCTTCTACACTCTAAAAATCAATGAAAAATATCCTCAGTTTAAGATAAAAGAAAGAAAGAAATATTATATCCTATGAAAGAAATATATTGAAAATGCCTAAAGAAAGTTGTCATTGCTTTTGTGGTAAAGGAACTGGAGTCCGTGTTGATGAAAACGCCTTGGTGGCTGTGGTGGCCAGTAGTAGTAGCAGCAGCGGGGTGATGGGGGTGGTGCCTTCCCCTGATTATCCCGTTATTAGGACATGCTGTGATGGCTCCTGGATTGGAGAAGGCGTAGGTCAGGCTGAGGGACCATCCCCGTTCACAAATTTCATGTACTGGGCCTCTAGTATGGAAATAAGGAGTTCAAAGGTAACGTGACAGATGTAGGCCAGACAAAACTTAAAAAAAAAAAATTCTAAAAAGGTAGGTTTTTAAGTATTAGCACAGTTACTTGAACCATTGTTGCATTTTTCTAAGGATGTATTTAAAAATGAGGTATAGCCAAGACAGGTTTGGCTCAGTGGATAGAGCGTCGGCCTGCGGGTTGAAAGGTCCCAGGTTCGATTCCGGTCTGGGGCATGTACCTTGCTTGCGGACACATCTCCAGTGTGGAGTGTGCAGGAGGCGGCTGATCGATGTCTCTCTCTCATCGATGTTTCTGACTTTCTATCCCTCTTCCCTTCCTCTCTGTGAAAAATCAATAAAATATATTAAAAAAATAAAAATAAAAATAAATAAATAAATAAAAATGAGCTATAGTTTCTGCTTTGGATAAGTCAATGCTATACTCTCTGGAAGTCTTATAATTAGTTTTTGCCTGTACCCTTATAAAATATATTGGAAAATTTAAATTTGTCCAGAGAAAGCTATAGTACAACTTAAGTTATGGCCTAGATAAAAGAGCTCAATAAACAAAAATGACTTACTTTGGGACATACAAGACCCATAGACAGTGTGATTAATGTATTCAAACTTTGAAGGTCTAACATGTGAAAAAAGAATTAGATAGCCTTTGTGTTAACTAATTGCATATATGGGAGGAATGAGGAAGACTATATAGGGTGACAGGAGAGGATAATAAGTGAGAATTAGGTAAAGCAGAAGCCTTGAGTAACCCTTTCCTGCTAAACCTTTTTGGAAGAATGAAGGGTATATATAACAGAGTCTGAGAGCCTCTCTCTACTACTGTGTGCCCTACAAAGGATTTAAGGGCTACAGAAAGGACATTCACAGTAAGTTGGCATAGGTGTGAGAGTTAGAAGCAAATGTGTCCAGCTCCTATTAGAGATATCACAACCTTTGAATCCATATCTATTATATCATCCTCCCTCCAGACTCTTTATGGCCTTTTATCCTACCTCACATGTCATAATCCAGTTCCCAACTGTTGAAGAGAAAGGGCACCAGAAGTTTTTATCAACTGATGCTTTCTTCACTTCTCAAAGATCATAGATTGCACTCCAGATAGGGGAAGAGAAACCTTTAATGAGCTTTCCAACTTTGAATTTCTGAGATATTTGCTCAATAATTTGATCCATCCCTTTAGGCTCTTGTCTCTTTTTCAATGTCTTATTTTCCAATGTCAGGGTTGGCCCCTTCCCGGGGAGGCAGTGTTGTGCCATTGCAGTGTGATTATTTGGTCGCTATCATAGTGAGACTCAAATTACAGTTTATCTTCTTGTTTCCCATACAACCTTGACTAATTAATTACATTTCTGAGAGTTCTAGATGTTGTATCTGTAAAACGGGGATAATACCTCTCAAATAAGAGGATTACTGTGAGGATAAATAAGATAGAGTATATATCATATGTGGAATCTAATTAAAAAAATAAACTGATGAACAAAATAGATCCGGAGACATTGAAACACAGAACTACTGTTGAATCTCAGGGAAGGCAGGGGTAGGTGGGGAAAAAGAGATAAATCAAAGAACCTGTATGCTTATATGCATAATCCATGGACACAGAAAATAGGGTGGTGAAGGCCTGGGGCAAGGGGCAGGAGCATGAAAGAGGAGAAAAATGTGGAGAAAAGGGACATATATAATAGTTTCAACAATAAAGATTTTTTTTTTTACAAGGGCTAAGAAGGCTGAAATTGCCCAAGGTCATATTACTAATTGTTGGCTCATGCAGGATATAAACCCAGTTCTCCAGAGGGGGAAAAATATTTTTTTTAAAAATAAATTATATAAAGTGCTTAGCATAATGCTTAAAGATCTTTAAAGAACGGAGGTAAAATGTTCATATTCGCCTTTATGGAATCAGGAAGATATGGAATCATTAAGGTATCATTTAATAATTATTTAAAAAATATGACTGTCTCCAACTCTTATAGATTTCTGACTCTAGCTGCTTGATTCACTCTGGAAATGTCCTTAAAATTTGTGTCTATATAAACACTAGGTTTATATAGGGTATGAATTCATGCATCTTGAAATGAACTCTGGGCCAAAAGGCTATGGAGGGCACAGGGGCTGGTCTCAGCCCATCCTCTCTGACCCTGCCTAACCCCTCCCACCCTTGGTCCCCTGTCTTCCAGCAACCCCACTCCACTGCTGCTCCCATGTGCTGATGGTACCAGACCCATGTCTCACCCGCTGATAGTGTGCAGCTCTGGTGCCAGCAGTGGGTGCGAGCAGGGCCAGCACTGGCAGCAGGTTCAAGCACTAGGAAAAACCACAGTGCACAGGAGCAAAGAATTTTCAGTAATAACTGAGGCTTGCCCCAATGACAGCATTTGGTGCCCCGCCTCAGTCTTGTGCCCCCAATCACTTGCTCCATCACCCACTGAGGCCAATGCCCACCATGTTCTGAACTCTACTGCCTTTTGCCAATGCCTGCCATGTTCTGCATACACGCCCTGGTGGTCAGCGCACATCATAGCAACTGGTTGTTTGGTTGTTTGGTTTTTCAGTCATTCTGCAGTACAGTTTATTTCCATATTAGAGTTTTATATAGAAAAAGATGTTATAATTAAACTAGGGGTCCAGTGCATGAATTCATGCACAGATGGGGTCTGGATGACCTGGCCCCAATCAAGGCAGATTGGGTCCAGGCCTGTTGGAAGGAGGAGATGGTGGGAGGTTGGCCAGCCAGCCCACACTGATCACTGGTCACAGTGGGCATCATAGCAACTGATGTTCTTGTTGTTATGATGTTCTGGTCACTGGCTTTTTATGTATATAGATGGGTCTCAGTGTGATTGTATGCTTGTACACTCTGGATAGACTACATGACATCCTGAAAATACATGATGGTGTCATAGTTGACTGGATCAAGGAGAACTGTATACTATGTAAGGCATTCTGTGTATTATCATGCCTAATAAGTCTGATTTTACTTAATCTATCCTGCAGTAAGAATCTACTTTTAAGAAAAGTATTTCATGGGAACAAACCCTCTTAGCTTTATCCTAATTTCCAGAAGGGATCCACCAGAAGCTATGAATGGCTGACCATCTTGTTCTCAAGTGGTATTGAACAGAAGATGGGATTAAAACTTGCTAAAGACACATCATTACAATCTAGATTTCCTGGAATACCTCTTCCAAAGTCAAAGCTGCCCATGGAGAAAATGGCAGATAAGACTTACTAGTACCCTATATTTTTTATCTCTGGTCACATTCAAGGAAAATTTGCAGGTTCTTGGGAGATGGACACCGAATGAAAGTTTTCTGTTGATATTAAAAGCTGCTAAAATATATATATAATTTAAATGATCTCACAAAAATGGTTATGTGATAATGTAACTAACCTTAACTTGATAATTATTTTATAATATATACATGTATCAAATCATCATATTAGACACATTACATCTACACAGTGTTATATGAAAATTACATCTTATTACTAGTAAGCTGAATAAAAAGAAAGGTTGTGACTTTGTACAATAGGCTCAATGATTATGAGAGCTTGTTTTACCATAAGTTGCTAGAGTGACTCCACCAGTGACAGGGCAGGCCTCCAAAGCCAACCAAACAAGACATAAGGAAGCAGAGCTCACATAAACCCAAGGGATGCTAAACTTGACATGAGAGGAAAACTGGGTTTCTCACTGAACTACAGGATGGAAAGTAGAAGTAAGTATATGATGGCAGAAGAAACATTTTAAGGATTTGACAATTTCAAATATCAAATAAATATGGCTCTGCAGTGTGGTACCTGCAAACCTCAAAATAGCAAATAAAGCATGGGTATCACCCAGGACTTACAGGAGGAAGGGAAAGGAAGAAGCATTAGAAAGTGTTCTCTTTGGGAGCAGACATCTATCCGACGTTAGAAACAGACAAATAGCACCAGAGGCTAATTAGATCTGTCAATAGTGTTAAGACAGATAACATAAAATTTTTTATCAGATGACAGTTAGGGTTCAAAAACATTCTTAAAGGTTCAAATGATAGATAACAAACTCACAAAATAGCCAAAACCATTTGGCTCAGTGGATAGAGCATCGGCCTGCGGACAGAAGGGTCCCAGATTTGATTCTGGTCAAGGGCATGTATCTTGGTTACAGGCACATCCCCAGGAGCGGTCATGCAGGAGGCGGCTGATTGGTGTCTCTCTCTCATCGATGTTTCTAACTCTCTGTCCCTGTCTCTTCCTCTCTGTAAAAACAAATCAATAAAAATATATTTTACAAAAATCACAAAATGGAGAATCACAGAGAGATATGTGTTTCTGTAGTTGGACACATACATACACACAGAAACAGTATTTGTCTTTCTATCTCTGACTTATTTCAATTAGCATAATACCCTCTAGGTAGATCCATCATGGCTGCCAGATTAAAGTGGGGAGGGTGGTTGAGTAAAAAAGGTATAGGGAGTAAGAAGCTACAAAATATGCATGCAGATATAAAGTACAGCATAGTGAATATAGTGAATAGTCTATACTAATAAAAGGCCTGTGGCCATAATGCCATAACACAGAAAGACCAAACAACCAGTCATTAGTAGGTCCAGAGACCAGAACACTGCAGCCCCATCAGGGACATGCACCCTGATTGGGGGTGTGGCTGAACTGCAAATTGCTGGTCCCCCAAGCTCAGGCTGGCTTTGCCCCACAGTGGGGACCCACACCCTGATTGGGGCAGTGGCTGGCCTGCAAACTGCTGATGCTCCAAGCCCAGGTTGGCCTCACCCCCACCCCCAGAAGAATCTGCCCTCAGGGAAACAGCAGCCTGACAGCCAGGAATCCTATTCATCTGCACCCAGGACCCAGAAAGGTTGTTACTGTTAATTTACTAATAAATGTATATGTTACTTTCATATACATTTTTCTAATTTCAATATCTGATACTTCTATTATAGAGAAAGGACAAATAGTGCTATTAAAATATTTCTTTTTCAATGTGCATGAATTCGTGCATCGAGCCACTAGTATTGTAATAACTATGTATGGTGCCAAGTAGGTACAAGAATATCAGGTGGAACACTTAATAAATTATATAAATATCTAACCATTACACTGTACAGCTTAAATAATATAAAATAATAGTGAATGTCAACTGTAATTGAAAATAAAATAAAATGTATTGCTTATTTTAAAAAAGGATTATAAAACAAGTGAAAATGACCAACAGTAGGACACATAAATATCAATAAAAATTAGGAATTTTAGCTTAGTCTGCCAAGCAGGAATGATGTAGTTTTCGAGAACACTAATTTGGTCAATGTTGAGATGCATTAATCTATATATATACATAAAAACCAAGCAACTGGAATGATGGAACAACTGGAATGACCAGAACAACTATAACAACCAGTTGCTATGACACACACTGTGGCTGCTAACCAGCCTGATCGGAGCCCTGACTAGTCCCCCCAACCTCCCAGGGCCCCTTCCCCTGGGCCCCCAAACTGCCCCCACCCCAACTGAGGGTGGGGCTGGCCAGCTAACCTCCTGCATTCCTTGCTCCCTGGCAGCCCAGTCCCCATAGTCCCCATTGGGGCAGGCTGGTGAGACCCTACCTGTGCACAAATTCATGCACCAGACCTGTAGTAGAAGAATAATGTCCAAAGTAAGAAAATGATAATCTTTAATACAATTTTATATCTTATAACTTAATAGTGTCAATGATAATTAAAAGGATGTTCAGAGAAGAAAAAATAAAATGATGAGAGTGCTAGAAATCATAACATGAGAAAAATCTACAAAAACTAAACTGGAAAAAAAAGTGAATTAGTAGAAAAAAATAGCCATTTTTGAAACCTTCTCAATAATCATATGAAAAAGGGATTACTCCTGCTGTACGTAGGCCCAGAGAATAAACCTATGAACATGATGTTCAAGAAAGAGGTGTAAGGCCATTCTAAATAGCAAATTGTTCTAGGAGACAAATTCTCCTCCATAATCAGAGATGGGTTTAGTGAGATTGGGCCAGATTAAATTCTAAGTGACTTCTAGAGCCTCCAAACAAAGTAGGATTTCTGCAAGATGGCTGAAAGGGAAGCTTCATCACCTTATCTATTTAATTGAATATAGAGTGTCCCCCAAAAAATCAAATAAATAGGGCTTACACTTTGAATAAGTATAAAAGCAGTGTCTATTGAAATTTAATTTTCAAGTTAAGATAACGATTGTTAAAGTGTGTATACATTTTTGGGTGGGACACCCTATATATGAAAATCATGCCAGGGTATAGGACCATCTTGAAATCTAAGTGACATAAGCACAGAGGCGATCATCAAATTATATCATAAAATTTTTAATATATAATAGTTGCGTAGACCAGCAATGTCCCATAGAAATATGATGCAAGTCACATTTGTAAATTCAAATTTTCTAGTAGGCATATTTAAAAGAGTAAAAAGAAATACAATAACTTAATTTTAATAATAATAGTGTAGTTTATGTAACCCAATATATTAAGAATATTTCCATTTCATCTCTGGCCTGTCTTGCTCAGTGGTTGAGCATCAACCCATGAATCAGAAGGTCATGGATGGATTCCCAGTCAGTGAAAAGGCAGGCTCTTCAAAAGCCAACCAACCAGGTTGTGGGCTTGATACCCAGTGGGAGGCATACAGGAAGCACCTGATCAATGATTCTCATCATTGATGTTTCTATCCCTCTCTCCCTCTCCTTTCTGAAATCAATAAAAATTTATAAATGAAAATTTACCATTTCAGCATATTATCAAATAATATTATTAAGATATTTTATTATATAGTTTATTAGAAGTCCAGTGCATGACATTCATGCACTGGGGGGTCTCTATCCCAGCCTTCACCATCTCGCAGTTTGGGACCCCTCAGGAGATGTCCACAGGGAGTAGGCCTAAGCTGGCAGGCAGACATCACCTGAGGAATCCTTAGTATTGCCCCTGAGGTAGGAGAGGCTCCCATGACCACAGCTGTGCTCTCAGCTGTGAGTCTGGCTTCTGGCTGAGCTGTGCACCCCCGTGGGAGCGCACTGACTACCAGGGGGCAGCTCCTGCATTGAGTATCTGCCTCCTGATGGTCAGTGCGAATCATAGCAACCAGTCATTTCACTGTTAGACAATTTGCATATTAGAGTTTTATTATATAAGATAGTATGTGCTCAAAATCTGATGTACATTTTGGACTTCACAGCATAATTCAATTAAGAGACATATTTTGAATGTTCAATAGCTCCATATGATTAGTGGCAGTTGTATTAAATAACAACATTTCTGTAAGTAACAAGAAGAACTATGTGCACTCATTTGGAAAGAAGTGTTAGAGCATCAAAGGAAATGCCCAGCATGGTGTTATTATGTGTAAAACAGAAGTTTTGGTTTGACAAGTTTTGTTATTTGATTTCTCCTGATAATCTTTCATTTCAGTAATTTTCAAACATATGTACCACAACATACAGTTCAACATTTTTATGTAGACTTTACACACACACACACACACACACACACACACACACACACACATTGAAATAATAGTTTCATGAAAGAATAATAACCTTTACTATATGTGATAGCCATTTTTTCCCTTTTATTTTATATTCTAACCAATTTAATTCTTTTCTACCCTAACTTTTTTAAACTTTTGGCTATGACCCAATAAATTGATTTCACAGCCCACTATTGCCTGAAGTATGACTGGCAATGCCCAAAAAGTTGGGTAAAGAGGGAAAGAAACATGGACTGTTGTTAAAAGCACATATGTCTGAGAACATAAATGAGTAATACATTAGCAAACTAGTCAACAATATGCTGTGCCCAAGATAATATATAGAAGTGCTTAACAAAGTGTCTGACACACAACAACTATTCAATAAATTACAGTTTTCCTGCCTCCTCACTGTTACAGCAGTTTCTGTAAAAGCAACTCTAGTTTGTCTGAATCTAGTTTGGCTGACCCTTAGTCAAATGACTTATACCCAAAGATAGAGATAGGGGCTGCTTATTCTGGATATCTATAAAAGTAAGGAAGTTTTTGGAACATCTTCACACCACAGGACAGAGGTAAGGTAAGATTTACATAATAATCACAACCCCGTTTTTAAAAATTCTGCAACATTGGAAATAATGGGACAGAGCCTAGTATGAAGAAAAGTTAGTTTTGAAAGCAGAGTAGACAATAACATTGTTTGAAGTACACTAGGAAGTCTACCCACAAAACTTCTATCTAATACATACTACAAAGTAAAAAAAATCACAAATAGATTAATCCTTTAGATATTTGTCTTCCAAAACTACCTATTAAATATAGGGGGGTAATAACTTGGGCTTTAAATTATCATCCAATTACTCATTAGTATGTATCATATAGTATATAAATATAAAATTGGGCCACTAGAATAAGACAGAAAATGAGCCTCAAATTTATAGGTAGGAATAAGAGAATCTTCAACAAGCATGCTTTATTTGTAGTTTTCTTCTTGAGAGGTTTCATGCTTTCCATACCTTCTCACACACGTATATGTTCTGCTCAGGCTGATCTATAATAGAACCTACCACAGCACATTGTTCTTTCATTGCAGCATATGAGCTTTTGCACATACATTCATATGTATGAATGCATATGCACACAAACTCAACTATAATTTTGCTACTTAAATACAATCAGCTAATCTTCTATGACTTCTCCCTTCCATCTCTCCTATTTTACCTCTCAAAGTGTACCATCCTTCAAAACAAAAACAACCTTATCTTTTATACTTTTCCATGCAGACTACCAGCCTCATTGACCTCTAACTCCTGAAACTTATTTTAACTTTTATAATTTATTTTACAAATTACTTACTTAATTCTGGGTTGCATATTGTACTGACAACATTCTCCCTTTGTCTAAGTAAGCTGTGTATTGTCTAATCTCCTTTACTAGGCAAAGAGCTCCTTGAGGTCCAAAGCAGCTATTGATTATTTTCTGTTTCCCACAACACAGTAAGAAATTCATATAACTGAAGCCCCCAAAACGCTGGGTATCTCTTCTACCCAATCTTTTGTCCCCAGTACAATATTTTACAACACCAAACAGGTGAGTACTCAAAAGCTCCTTTCCTCATAGTTTAAAGAGGACTCAAGCTCAGGTTCTACGTAAAGTATCATGAAAAGTAAAACAATCCAGTTAAGACAAATCTCTTATATACCTTAGTGTAGATACCTATAGCACAGTCATTAAAACCATGGGCCTTTGAGTCTGACTACAAATGTTAGGAGACTGGATCAACCAGTGTCCCTCTCTGTGACTTCGGTCAAGTTACTCATCCTCAACAAACTTTGAATTCTTCATCTAAAATAAGGGGATAACTGTGAGAATTAAATTAGTTAGCATCTGTCACACTCCTGAGACTATATATAAAAGTGATTTTAGTCATCATTAGCACAATTGTCAATGTAATAGTTTATTAAAAAATCAGCATTCTGGTTATTCTTTTGTAAGTCCACATGAAGGGCATGGGAACTTCCTAATATGTGAATCTATTGATATTTTTACTTGTCATCTTACTAGCTTTTAGTAGATACATAGTTGTTGTTGGGTTTCAAAAGCAAGAATATTGTCAGCTAGAAAGCTAATATTATTCCTTAAATATTGACAGTGATACAAAGTATAGACTGATTAATTGATTCTGAAATTCAAAAATATGGGCAAAAATCAGCACTGATGATGGATAGAAATTAAATCATAATCCTAGGGAAGATCTTTAAATTATCCATAAGAGAATAAAAGACATATGGGCAATTAAATCTGTAATACTTTTAACAATAAAGATAATTTTTAAAAAATCAGCATTCTGAGCCTTCAAGTCCTGCATTAGCACTCTTGACCTGGACACCCTCTCCAGAGCATTCATTCTTTTTTAATACCAATATTACTTGAAACTGATGTCTCTCCAGTACAGAAATATGTGTCCTTTCCAGATCAACCTGATTTTACCCTTTTACCCTTGACACATACAGACTTCTATGAAATATATATGTGTGTGTGTGTGTGTGTGTGTGTGTGTGTGTGTGTGTGGCCTTCTTAATTTGTCTCCCTCATTAACACATACATTTCTACAGATAATGTATCCACAAAACAATCAGAAAGAAAGTTATAAATGTCCATTCAGTGTCTATCCCACTCAATGAGGTTTCAGGAGCTTTGTTTCTCTACTTTCACTTGATGAAGAACCATGGATTAGGTTTCCAGAAAACAAAGCCAAAGAAGATGTAAATTCAGACAGAGTTTACTAAACTCATTAAGAAAGATTTCTTGATTGAAGGATTTCTGGCTCACAGTTCACAGTGACCTTATCTTCTACCAATACAGGGTGGGAAAAAGTAGGTTTACAGTTGTTCTTATGTAAAAGGACATTCAGGTTGTGATTATCACAATAACTTTATGAACTCAATGGCACAGTGCACTCACAACTGTGAACCTACTTTTGCCCACCGCTGGTATTTAAAATAATCAAGTTTGGGGACTGAAAGGGACCTTAGAAATTAAAAAAAATTAACAGTGAGAGAAAATGTACTTTTTCGGTGTTACAGTGCATTACAATATTTATACTTTATCTGAAATTTTGCTTTCCACACTTTTAGTTACTTATGATCAATCATGCTCCAAAAATATTAACTAGAAAATTTCAGAAATAAACAATTCATGAGTTTTAAATTGTGAAACGTTCTAAGTAGCTTGATAAATTCTTGTACCTTCCTGCTTGCTTCTTCTCAGGATATGAATTACCCCTTTCTCTACTATATTCATGCTGAATATAGTACCCACTTATTAACCACTTTGTGGTTTAGTTATCAAATCAACTGTCCAAGTATTGGAGTGCTTGTGTTCAAGTGACACTTATTTTATTTAATGATTGACCCAAAAGCAATTCACATAATTATACTTACAGTATATTGTTGTAATAGTTCTATTTTATTCTTAGTCATTGCTATTAATCCCTTACTCTGCCTATTTTATAAACTGAACTTTATTATAACTATGCATGTATAGAAAAATACATAGTATACATGGAATTTAGTACCATCCATGGTTTCAGGCATCCATTGGGGGTTTTGAAATGTATCTGTTATGTATATAGGGGGTCTACTACAGTCATAAAATTGGGAGATAAACCAAGGTATTTTAAGACTAATGTGAATGTTCTACTTTATCATGCTAAAAAAGCTCTGAAGCATACGTCTCCAGGGAAAGTGAGGAATTTTCAAGATTGTTATAAGTTGTATTGAGACTTTGTTAGAGGACCCAAAAACATAAATGTTGATCTTGACAGGTAGATTTTTTAAAAATGTATTTTATTGAATTTTTACAGAGAGGAAGAGAGAGGAATAGAGAGCTAGAAAACTCGATGAGAGACATGAGAGACATCGATCAGCCGCCTCCTGCACGCCCCCCACTGGGGATGTGCCTGCAACCAAGACATGTGCCCCCGACCAGAATTGAACCTGAGACCCCTCAGTCCTCAGGCCTATGCTCTATCCACTGAGCCAAACCACTTTCAGCAACTGGTAGAATTTTTTAAGCCTCACACTACTTTAGAGATAAAAGGTGGTTTCTTATATTTTACATACTAGCTATTTTAATTCCCTGGGACGTACCACTAACAGGATGGCTTGAAACAATATAATTTTTTGTCTGACAGTTCTGAAGATTAGAAGTCCAAAATTAAAGTCTCTATAGAGACATTCTTTCATATAACCTGTAGGGGAGAATATTTGCTTTCCTCTTCACTTATGATGTTTAGCCCGCCATCTTTGGCATTCATTGGCTTATAGATCCATTACCAAAATATTTTGTTTTCTCACTGTGTTCTTTCAGTGTATCTTCACATCATCATCTTTCTGCATGTCTGTTTCTATTCAAATTTATCATTTTTTATAAGGACACAAGTCGTATTGGATTAGGGCTCATCTTATAACCTCATTTTAACTTACCTCTATAAAGAACCAATATCCAAATAAACTTACGTTCAGAGGTACTGGAAAATTAGAAATTCAGGAATATTTTTTAAAAGACACAATTCAACAAATATCATGAGCCTTTCACATAAGAGTTTGTTTGGTAAATAAAAAGGAATCCTTGATTTTTAAGATCTAAATTGTTTAAAGATCTGTCTCATCCATCTCTGTTTTTTGTTGTTTGTTTGTTTGTTTATTTTGGCTTAACCAATGAGCCTTAACATGGACATAACCATCATCATTTAGGAAAAATAATGTTAACTAGATTCCAGAAACACATGGAAAGAAAGTGCTAACAAAACACATCCAGGGGTTCTAAACTAGAAGGACACTTTAAACTTAGTTTTGGTATGCTTTGTGTTCCAATTGTGGCTTTCCTAATGGGAAATTTGGAATTCGTTCTGAAGGAAGAAGAGAAGATCTCTCTATGAGTATTGACTTCTATTGTTCTAGTCAGTTCTGAGGAGAGTGGTCAACCCTACTTATGTTTGCAGGAGTTTTTCTGAATATCTTTTTTCAAAACTAACAAACCTGATAATTAATATCTAAAACTCAGCCCTCATGAGAAGGTAGGAAGAGGGTGAGTAGAAACAAAATTCTACCATCCATGTGCCTTTGAATGATTTTCCTAACTATTTTGTAACTTTCTTAATTAATTTTCTTTATAAGTAGCTTATTTATGTTGACTAAGCATATTAATTCTAAGCTAATTTTGTTCTGCATAACAATTTCTATTGTACACAAAAATAATGTGAATTTGAATCGTCTGAGAGATGAAATCAAAATGATAATGGGGTATCACCTCACATCTGTCAGAATAGCTATCATCAACAAATCAACAAAAGACAAGTATGATGTGTAGAAAAACGAACACTTGTGCACTGCTGGTGGGAAAACAAATTAGTGGAGCCACTATGGAAAACAGTATGTAGTTTCCTGAAAACAGTAAAAATAGAACTCCCATATGACCTAGTGATCCCGCTCCTAGGAATATATCCTAAGAAATCAGAATCAGCTATCAGAAAGAATATGTGCACATAACCACTAAACCGAAAGCTGACCATATTCACTGCTGCTTGATTTCAGCTGCCACCACAAAAAAACAAAGATTTCACATTTTTATCTATTTTGTGCTTCCCTAACTCCAACTTTTTCTTATGACAAATAGAACTCATGCCGCTCAATTTACAATGTAAAATCTTCTGTCAGTGAGAAAACATCAATAGTGTATATTTTGAGTACACCTGTTAAAATGCCTATCATAGTATGTGACACATGACAGGTGATGACTATGTTGGATGATTTCTTTTACTTTGTTGTTTCAATTTTCTACAGTAAAAAGAAACTCAGTCTCTTCGTCCTTTATCTCTCACTTCTTCAGATAGAGGCCAGCTCTGCTGTCTGAGACACAGATCTTGTGATTATTAGAACTTTTCTGACTGGGGTCTAGCCCCAATCCTGTCATTGTACCCTCATTAGATGCTTTGCCATTTTCTGTAGTGCACTTACCCTCAATTGTCCTTCAACAAATCCTGGCCCTAAGAAAGATCCTCCCCATGTATGTCAATTTCCAAGTAGCATCTCTTCTAGACCTGTAGTCCTAACTAGCTCTACCTAACTCTAGCTTCTCGTTTGCTAAGGGTAGCTACTGCCCTAATCATAACTACTTAATTTTTCTTAAACTGTCTCTAAATCTTTCCTAATCAACTTTTCTTAAACAACTTCAGATCCAAGATAGTGGTCGAGTAAATGGAAGCTACACTCACTTCCTTCCAGGACCAAACTGAAATTACAACTAAATTATAGAACAATCATCTAGAGTAACCAATTGAATACTAGTTGAGAAGAAGCCTTATACTAAGGATTTATAGAAGAATCAACATTGAGACTGGTAGGAAGGGCATCAATGCAAAAAAGGTTGGCCTGATTCCATGGGCAGTGCCTGTGGTTCTGGAGGGATATCTCATTTTTACAGGGAGTTTTCCTCTGAGGAGCATAGGGTCTAAACCCCAGGCTGGGCCTTGAATCCCAGAGCACCAGAGCCTGGAATAGATACCCACATAATGTTTGGCTGTGGAAAGCATTGGGGTTTCTGTCTACCAGGGAAAGATGGGCATCCACTAAAGACATGACACCATCTGAAAGAGCCAATGCATACAATTTTGTTCATAATCACTCACACTAGGCTCTGAAAGAAGAAGAGCAGAGTGAACTAGAGTCACATGAGAAGTATCTGGGGTTTGTAGCTCTGGGGAGAGATATGAAAAGACAGATGTCAGGATTTGTATTGAATAATTCTCCCATAACACAGATGCCACATTTCTTGGGCAGAGCACTCCCCTCTATGTGGCATCAGTCTGGGAGAAAGCAAGAGCCCCACAATCTGAACTCCCTCTCACCCCACCATGTGGAACTTATACCTTACAAAGGGGTAGAGCAAAAGTATTTTTCAGTGACTAAGCCTAAAATCAGCTGGCATGCAGAGGGGAATCACTGGGTGCCTTGAAACTTTTGTTAATTTGCTCCCTGGAGTGCAGTGATGATAACAGTATAAGTTGGTGTTCAGCTGGGTCCTTCTCTCATGTGCATCCAGACCTACCAGAAGCGGGCACAATTGTGGATCACTTATAGCTAGGAACGGGTTGCCAAGGGCCAGTCACTAGGAGCATCTTACATTGTCCTGTACCAGAGTACATCTTAAGAGATCAAGAACCAACACAAATATCGTCTAGCTTTAGAAAAAAATCAGAGCAGGAACCAGTAAGCTTCACAAGTAACATATCCAAAGGGAAATACGAGTAGGCACCCACTCTGTTAAGGCAAATTATGCTTAATATAGTTATTGTCTGCACAGCAACTCACACACTGTGGTCAGTGATGGGCCTCACAGTCAGTCAGCCTGAGGATAGATACCATGCATGAAAAGGTATAAAACAATTAAGACTCAATATAACTCTCACAAGGGATGTTCCTGGAGCACCCAGACCTAGAGATCAAGGATACTGCACCACTGGACCACACAGGACATGTACTAAATAAAACCATCCCACAAAGATTGGGAGTCATAGCAGATCTATCTCTAATATATAAAAACATACACAAAGAGGCAACCAATATGGAAAGACAAAGAAACAGGATCCAAATGAAAGAACAGAAAAATATCCCCAGAAAAAGACCTAAATAAATGGAGGCAAACAATATATCAGATACAGTGTTCAAAGTAATGATTATCAGGATGCTTAGTAGTAAGAAATAGAACATATAAACCATAAACAAAAACAGTCAGAAATGAAGAGTACACTGGAAGGAATAAACAGCAGGTTAGATTAAGCAGAGGATTGAACCAACTATTTGGAGCACAAGGTAGGAAAAAACACCAAATCAGAGCAGGAAAAAGGGAAAAAAAAGATTTTTTAAGAAATGAGGATAGTAATCTTTGAGATAACATAGAGTGCAATAACATCCACATCATATAGGTACCAGAAGTAGAAGAGAGTACAATGGATTGAGAATTTATTTGAAGAAATAATGACTAAAAAAGGAAAAATATATACAAGCCCAATTATTGTAGAATCTCAAACAAGATGGAACAAAATAAACCATACCAAGACATATCACATTTGAAATGGCAAAAGTTAAGGAAGAAGAGAGAATCTTAAAAGCCACAATAAAGAGATATTAGTTGCAAATATAGAAGCTCCCATGTGAATGATAGCTGATTTCTCATTAAAAAAAAAAA
>JAAGEH010000013.1:5472618-5565994 GCA_011751065.1 Lasiurus cinereus
CCAAGATGGTGGCATAGGTAAACACCTACACTGCTGCCTCTCACAACTAATTCAAAACTACAACTACAAGACAGAACAGACATCATCCAGAACCACAGGGAAGCTGGCCGAGTAGAAATTCTACAACTAGAAGGAAAGAGAGGGGCTCATGGAGACCCAGAGTAGTTGCAAAAAGGTGAGGTATGGAGACACACGCGAGCATGGAGAGAGCAGGTGCTGGAGTACCTGGCTGGCTTTCTCTGGCGGAAGAGATATGGGAGACTCCCAACTGCACTGAACCCCTTATCCTATGGCACTGAACCCCAAATCCAGCCAAAACTTATACAGGGGGAGTTTGGACTGTGAAAAAGGAGAAGTGGATGGAAATTTAGGGGGACCATGAAAGGGCAGAAGTCTGGTGGCATGCACAGCACTGGCTGCAGAAGACCATCTGCTGATTGTGCCACTGGCTTTCACGAGTGGGCGGGAGACAGAGCCCCCCAACTATGCCACTTCTAACTCCAATAAACCCCAGTTTCACTCGAAACCCTGGGGACCCAGATTCATATGGTCCTGGAATGCAGGGAAGCTGGAAAGGCAGCGGTTTAGAGGCACTGTGTGCACACGTGCACAGGGACTGCTCCAGCATGTGAGACACGTGAGACCCAGGAGCCATGGAGGGCGGGGCTGACTGGAAGGCAAGGTGGTCCTTTAAAGCCTGAGACTCCACCCTTCCCAAGCTCAACAGAGAGGCTTTTGCAGTTTTGTGAGTTTTGTATCATAAGGCTTGAATCCAACACAGAAGTTCTCCCAGCATAGTGCAAATGTGGAGACAAAGGAAGAGATCACAAACAAAAGAAATGGAGGAAAACAAATGACTGGATATAGAGTTCAAAACAACGGTTATAAGGTTTTTCAAGAATATCCTAGAAAAGATGGATAAATTTAGCGAGACTCAAGAGGAGATGAAAAAGGACCAACTACAGATGAAAAAGGACCAGCTAGAAATTAAACATACACTGACTGAAATAAAAAATATAATACAGAGACCTAACAGCAGACTAGAGAAAGACAAGAATCAAGTCAAAAACTTGAAATATAAAGAAGCAGAAAACAACTGGAAAAGCAAGAAGAAAAAATAATCCAAAAATGTGAAGATAACATAAGGAGCCTCTGGGACAGCTTCAAGCGTACCGACATCAGAATTGTGGGGGTGCAAGAAGAAGTGAGAGAGCAAGATACTGAAAACCTATTTGAAGAAATAATGACTGAAAATTTTCGACATCTGATGAAATAAATAGACTTACAAGTCCAGGAAGCACACAGAACCCTGTATAAAAGAAATCCAAAGAGGACCACACCAAGACACCTCATAATTAAAATACCAAGAGCAAAAGACAAAGAGAGAATATTAAAAGCAGCAAGAGAAAAACAGTTCATTACTTACAAGGGAGCACCCATACGACTATCAGCTGATTTCTCAACAGAAACTATGCAGGCCAGACAGAAGTGGCAGGAAATATTCAATGTGATGAACAGCAAGAACCTACAACCAAAATTACTATACCCAGCAAAGCTATCATTCACAATTGAAGGGCAGATAAAAAGATTCACAGATAAGAAAAAGCTAAAGGAGTTCATCAACTCCAAACCAGTATTATATGAAATGCTGAAAGGTACTCTTTAAGAAGAGGAAGAAGAAAAAGGTAAAAGATAAAAAATTATGAACAGCAAATACATATCTATCAACAAGCGAATCTAAAAATTAAGTGAATTAAAAATTTGATCAACCGCATAAACTGATGAATATAATAGAATCAGGAGCACAGAAAGGGAGTGGACTGATAATTCTCAGGGGGAAAGGGGTGAGGGGGGTGCAGGGAGAAACTGGACGAAAACTGTATACCTATTGATAAGGTCAATGGGGGTGAGGTAATGTTAGAGGGAGAGGTGGGAGCCGGGTGGAGGGGAGCAATGGAGGGGAAAAAAGAGAAACAAATGTAATAATATGAATAATAAAAATTTAATTTAAAAAAATGAAGCAGACATAAAAAGCTTGTGGTTCCTGGGTTGAGTGTTGACCATGAACCAGGAGATCACAGTTCTATTCCTGGTCTGGGCACATGCCTGGATTATGCCTTTGATTTCCAGTAGTGGGCATGCAGGAAGTAGCCTATCAAGAAGTCTCTCTTACCATTGATGTTTCTATCTCTCTCAGCCTCTCCCTCTCTCTCCCTGAATATAATTTCATTAATTAAAAAAGAAAGCAAAAACTTAAATAAAAAGGCCTTCCCAGACCAAAATCCTATCTAATAGGAGAGTAATATGCAAATTGACCATCATTCCAAGACACAAGATGGCCGCCCCCTTGTGGTCAAAGAGGGCTGCCCCCATGTGAACACAAGATAGCCACCACAAGATGGCATGCAGGGGAGGGCAGTTGTAGGCAGTTAGGAATGACCAGGCCAGCAGAGGAGGGCAATTGGGGGATACCAGGCCAGCAAGGGAGGGTTCTTGGGGTGGAACCAGGCCTGCAGGGAAGGGCAGTTTGGGGGACCAGGTCAACAGGGGAGGGCATTTGGGGGGGCAGGATTGCAGTGGAGCATAGTTTGGGGGGAACCAGAGCTGCAGGGGAGGGCAGTTTGGGGAGACCAGGCCTTCAGGGGAGGGCAGTTGTGGGCAATCAGGCCAGCATGTAGGGCAGTTAGGGGTGACCAGGCCTTCAGAGGAGGGAAGTTTGGGGCGATCAGGCCAGCATGGAGGGCAGTTAGGGGTGACCAGGCCAGCAGAGGAGGGCATTTGGGGAGACCATGCCAGCAGGGGAGGGCAGTTGGGAAGACCATGCCTGCAGGGAGGACAGTTGTAGGCAATCAGGCCAGCAGGGAAGGGCAGTTGGGGGCATCCAAGCCTGTAGGGAAGGAACATTAGGGGCAATCAGTCTGGCCAGGGAACAGTTAGGTATCGATCAGGCTGGCAGGGGAGTGATTATGGGATGAGTAGGCTGGCAGGCAGAAGCAGTTAGGGGCAATCAGGCAGAGGCAGTTGGGAGCCAGTGGTCCTGGATTGTGAGAGGGATGTCCGACTGCCCATTTAGACCCTATCCCACTGGTATTTGGCCTAAACAGGCGGTCAGACATCTTTCAAGGAGTCCCAGATTGGAGATGGTACAGACTGGGCTGAGGGACACCACCCTCTGTGCATTAATTTTGTGCACTGGGCCTCTAGTGAGTAAGTAAGTAAGTAAGTAAGTAAGTAAGTAAATAAATAAATAAATGCCTTTTGTTATTATCAATGCAATGTTACAAAAAAAATGTTAAAGGGACTAAGAAGGAAGAGAAGAAAAGAACAGGAACATAGATAAAATAATAATGACTACAAGCCTATAAAAAAGAATCTTAAAGAGTATAGCTTCACATTTAAATGAGCTTTTAAAAGAACAATAAACAAATTTTTAAATGAGTAGAAGAAATAATAAATATCAGAACAGAAATGAACAAAATAGATCTAAAAATACAATACAATAGATCAATGAAACCAAGAGCTGGTTCTTTGTAAAGGTAAGTAAGATTGACACACAATTAACTGCACTCATTAAGAAAAAAAAGGAAGAGGAAACAATAAAACCAGAAATGAAAGAGAAGTGACAGCTGACACCAAGGAAATCGGTGTCTTATAAATTAATATAAGAAAATATTATGAACAATTATATGCCAACAAATGACAATCTAGACAAAATGAATAACTTCCAAAAATATACACTCTTCCAAAACTGAATTAAATAGAATCAGAAAATTTGAGTAGTTAGATTACAATTAGTGAAAACAAAACAGTAAACAAAAGAATTCCCAACAAACCAAAATTCTGGAGGACTTCACAGGTAAATTTTCCCAAACATTCCAAAGAGTACTAACACCTATTCTCCTCAAACAATTCCAAAAAGCTCAAGAAGAAAGACTCCTAAACTCATTTTATGAGATGGTCATTATCCCAATTCCAAAACTAGGTAAAGACAACACACAAAAAAGAAAATTATAGACCAATATACTTTATGAACATAGATGCTAAAATCCTCAAAATATTAGCAAATTTGATCCACCAATATATTAAAAAGACTATGCAGCATGATCAAGTGGGATTTATTTTGGCTATGGAAGGCTGATATAATATTCACAAATCAACAAATGTGATACAACACAAACAAAAAGAAAGAGAAAAATCACATGATCATATCAATAGGTGCAGAAAAAGTATTTGACAAAATCCAGAAATATTTTTGATAAAAATTCTCAAAAATTTGGGAATAGATGGACCATATATCTACATAATAAAGGCCATATATGACAAATCTACAGCTGACATACTCAAAGGAAAAATACTAAAATCCTTTTCCTTAAGAACAAGAACAAGATAGGTATATTCACTCTCACCACTTTTATTCAACATAACACTGAAGTCCTAACCATATAAATCAGACAAGAAGAAAAATAAATAAGTAAAAGATATCCAATTTGGAAAGGTGGAAGTAAAACTGTCATTATTTTGCAGATTCCATGATGTTATACATAGAAAACCTTAAGCACTCCACCAAAAAAAATTACTGGATTTAGTAAATGAATTCAGCAATGTTGAAAAATAAAAAGTTAATACCCAGAAATTGATAGGATTTTATATACCAATACTGAATTCTCAAAAAGAGAAACTAAAAAAGCAATCACATTTACCATTGCAACAGAAAAAAATTCAGATACTTAGGAATAAACTTAACTAAGAAGATAAAAAACTGTTACTGGGAAAACTATAAGACATTGAAAAAAGAGTTACAGGAAGATATAAACAAGTGGGAGAATATACCGTGTTTATGGACCCATAGAATTAACATTATTAAAAACCATACTACCCAAAGCAATCTATAGATTCAATGCAATCCTTATTCAAATATGCTAAGTGAAATAAGCCAGTTAGGGAAAGACAAATATCATATGATGTCACTTATATGTGGAATCTGATGAACAAATAGATCCAGAGGCATGGATACATGGAACAGTCTGACAGATCTCAGGTGGGAGGGGAAGTGAAGAGATTAATAAAAGAACATATATACATATATCCATAACCCATGGTCACAGAAAATAATGTGAGGAAGGCCTGGGGTGGGGCATGGGCTGGCTGAGAGGGGGCTGAAAGGGAGAAATTCAGGACATCTTTAATATTGGCAATAATAAAAAAACTGTGGTACATTTACACAATGTATACTGCTAGACTATAAAAAGTAAATTATAAAAATCTTATCTTTTATGATAGCTAAGTGAAATAAGCCAGTTATAGAAAGGTAAATAACATATTATCTCATTTATATGTGGAACCTAATAAACAAAAATAAACCAAAGAAGCATGGATACATGGAACAGACTACAGATGTTGGAGGGGAGGGGAGTTGGGGAGTTGGATGAAAGTCTTTGAAGGATTTAAGAAAAAAACGTATATACAGGGTGTCACAAAAAATGTATACACACTGTGACAGATGATAGCTCAATTTTAAAACTAAATGTATTTTTATAAACACTGTCTTTATAATTATTCAATGTGTGTGTACACATTTTTTGGGACACCCTCCACTTAAAACATAGCCACAGACAAGAGTGTGGTGATAGCCAGAGAGAGGGAAAGGGGTTGTGGGGGTAGGTAGGTGCATGATGCAGTGTTTAGATTATGTTTTGTTGTTGTATACTTGAAACTGTATGTTTTTTTGAACCAATGTCACTCAATAAATTCAATTAAAACATTTTTTAAAAAAAATCAGATATCTCTTCTCCATTTAAAAGCAATGATGTCACTATACTTAAAATCTCAACTATTTAAAATAGTTGGCAAGGCCCTACAAGATGTGGTCAATGCTTATTCATTGTATTCTGTCTACTATGATACATTTTCTGTGTATCAGATATGAGGCACACAGACTTCCTAATAAACCTGGAATCCTTTCTGCTCATTTGTGCTTTCTGTTCACTCTACCTAGAATACCTAACATGCTCGCTCACTTCATTCAGGCCTACCCTATCATCCTATCAGAAATAGCACACAATTTTTGTCATTCTTTTCCACCTTTATTATGTACAGACTTAAACAGTACCATAAAATTTGTATTCTGATCTATTTAATTGTTTATTGTGGCTCTATAACTAAGATATAAACTTCATAAGGACATGATATAACAGTGGTAAGGGTGTCTATTCTTGTACTAGACATTTAAAATTTGAAACCTGACTTCATAGATCCATTACTGAGAAAGTTACTTAGCCATTTTGGGTTGTTTTTGGTGTTTGTTGTTGTTTTTTTCAGATTCCTCATCTGAAAAATGGGATGAGGATGATAGGTGAGGAGTGGCCTGCTGCACAAAATTCATGCATGGGGGAGGGGTTAAGGGGTGTCCCTCAGTCTAGCCTGCACCCTCTCCAATCTGGGACCCCTCCAGGGATAACCAGCAGTTTGACATCCCTGTCACAATCCAGAACTGTTGGCTCCTAACTGCTTGCCTGCCTGCCTGATAGCCTCTAACTGCTTCTGCTTGCCAGTTTGATCATCCCTAATTGCTCCCCTGCTGGCTTGATTGACCCTAACCACTGCCACCTCGGCCCTGCAACCAGGACCCAAGATTCCCTCCTCCAGCCAACCACAGGCATCCATGATCCAGGCTTCCCTCCCTTTGGTCACCCATAGTCACCTGGGCCAGCTGCAGCCACAGGGTATGGTGGGCAAGTGACTTTTCCTGGGCTGCAGCTACAAGTGCTGGTACTGCAGGGTGAGCAGCTTCTCCATCTCCCTGGCTTCAGCCAGCCTCAGATGCTGGGGTCCAGTATCTCAGTCTCCCCCAGGATGTGTGGCAGGTGGACTTGAGGCTTCTGCAGCTGGCTGCAGCCTGGGATCATGCAGGAGGCAGCTTCTTTGTCTTCCCAGCTGCAGCCAGCCTCAGGTGCTGGGGCCCAGTTTCTCTGTCTCCCCCAGGACATGGGGCAGGAGGACATGGGGCGGGCAGCTTCTGTGGGCAGGGATTATGGGCAGACGGTTTAATAGTCTCCCTGGCTGCAGCCAACCTCAGATGCTGGCTCCCAACTTCTCTGACTCCCATAGGCCCAAAGTGGCTGGGGGACGAAGTTGCCACCATCTTTGTGAGGTTAATTTGAATACTCATTCCTGATTGGCTGATGGCCATAGGAGAGGTACAGTCAATTTGCATATGTCTCCTTTATTAGTGTAAATGTTGTAAAAACAAAAGAAATGAAATAATTCCCTGCAAAACAGCCAAAAGAGTGTCTGAAACATAGTAAGTGCTGTATAAGTGTTAATTATTACTATTCTCTTCTCTATCTCAGCACTTAGATTATATCTTGGAACATAGCACATATTTAATAAATATTTGTAGGATGATGATGTATCTACATTGTGTACCTGATTTTCAGAGTATCTATTAGACAGAGCTAAGTGTTTGAAGAACACAGAAAATTTTATGATACTGATTCAAATCTCCTAGAATGACAGAACAATGAAAAATTATAGGGATGATGAAGATCGACTACAATGAGAGGAAGAGAGACACAAATAGAAATACAAAAAGAATGGGAGAGGAATAGATGAAGAGTTTGTTAAGAAGTAGTGATATACACATATAGTGGTGGAATATTTTCAGTTGAATCCACTCACCTGTTGAATATGCAACCCTCCTTCTATTTCTCTTAGTAGACAGAATACCAAGGAAAATGAAGATTTGGCTAATTAGGAAAAAGATTTAGAAGCGCCCTAATTCCTTTTCCCCCAAGAGTCTGAGATTCAGTGAATGACAACCAATGAGCCAGTTCTCCTAGTGAAAATAATTTTATCACAATTGTATGTATAAGAAATAGGTTACATGGGATGAAGAACTTCTGAATCATGAATGAGAATGATATTGTATTCAATCCTTTGGAAGCAGAGGGGTAGCTTCCATTAAGTCTCTTTCACCCTAGAATCTTAAATCAGAGGCTGGCTAGTGGCTATTGCCATTTGTTAAGGAAGTAATGAAAAATATAAACATGATTTAGAAAGGCCACTTCCTAGCTGAGATCTAAAAGCTATTTTTCCCATCATCTCTGGATCTTACAAGATGTATTTTTCTTCCTTCTTCTTTTGCACGTATCTATGATGTTAGTCCTTTTTCTCTGGACATTTATTATCCCAAGACTGTTCTCAATGCCTCAAATATCTTAATTATGCATTCACAGTGCTGGCACTGGCCTTATGGTAATTTTATATAAATTAGGAATGAACACCACTTGATTTTAGGCCTATCCCAGGGCACATTGACCCAATTCACCTTCTGAGCCATACACCATTGTGTAGTGAAAAATCTGCACAATTATATGAATCAGCCTGGTAGATTCAGTAATACTAATTGACATATTTGAAAATATACTATGCCGGTAGATGCATTTGGAAGAGAAAAATGTGGTTTTGCCATTTGGCAAAAGAGTTTCTTCAATCTTCCTGGAAGTCCTTGATGTTCCCTATAATCTTATCTAATAAGGAGGGAATATGCTAATTGACTGTCATATCCTTAAAGAAGGCAGCGCCCACAGCTTCAAGATGAAAGCACCCAGTCCCCTCAGCCCCACCAGGGTGACAAGCATGAGTCATGGCCTGGCCCACCCCCAGGCAGGTCCAGCCTCACTGCACACCTGCTTTCGGTGTCCCTCAGTCCCCTCAGCTCCACCACTCAGGGCTGGCCTGAGGCACAGGCAAGCCTCCGGTGGTGGCTGCCCAACTTATGCCCAAGGTGCAGACAAGCCTCAGATGGCAGCTACACAGCCTCCCAGGCTGGCCCAAGGCTCAGGTAACCAGGGCTGGCCAAAGCTTTCACTGCTGGCAGTGGCAGCAGCAAAGGTGTGATGGTGGTGTTGCTTTCCCCTGATTGCCAGGTCACCTCCCACCCCTTAGGGATCCCAGACTGTGAGAAGGGACAGGCTGGGCTGAGGAATCCCCTCCAGTTCATTATTTTTCATGCCTGGGGCACTAGTTTATACTAATAAAAGCATTATATGCTAAATGACCATCACTCCATGAGAAAAATGAAGGCACCCATAGACATAAAGATGACAGTGGTGGCCCCACAGGCAACCAGAGTAAGCAGGGTCCTACCCTTCCTTCTGCCTCTTCAATCTCTGAGAGAGGCCCAGAGGGGCCTGGAATATGCAGTTAAGGGTGATTAGGCTGGTATTGGGGAGCTGTTGGGGGTGACCAAGCTGGTGTGAGGGCAGTTGAGGGTGATCAGGCCAGTGGGAGCAACTGTTGGGGGTGAGAAGACCAGCAAGGGGATAGTTGGGGGTAAGCAGACCAGCAGGGAGGCCAGTTTGAGGCAAGCAAGCCATCAGTGAGGGCAGTTGTTGGGGGTAAGCAGTGGGGGGGGAGGTTGGAGTGAACAGGCCAGCAGTGGGGTAGTTGAGGGAAAACAGGCCAGTGGAGAGGGAAGGTGAGGATGAGCAGGCCAGCAGGGTGGCAGCTGGGGGTGAGCAGGCCGGCAGAGGGGCAGTTAAGTGCAAGCACATTAGCACAAGGACAGTTTGGGGTGATCAGGCTCCCGGGGTGGGGGGGTATTTTCGGGCAAGCAGGCCACCAGGCAGAGTGGTTAGGGGCAATCAGGCAGGCAAGCCATTTAGGAACCAGCAGTCCCAGATTGCAGGACATCCCCCAAGGGGTCCCAGATAGGAGAGGGTACAAGCTGGGTTGAGGGACACCCCCGCCCAGATTGCAGGACATCCCCCAAGGGGTCCCAGATAGGAGAGAGTACAAGCTGGGTTGAGGGACACCCCACCCCCTCCCATGCACGAATTTCATGCACTGGGCCACAAGTATATATATATATATAAAGCCTGCGACCAGAACTCCTTTATGACCAGAACAACTGGTTGCTATGATGCCCATAGTGTCCAGTGAACCAGCTGGATCAGGGGGTGGGTCCAGCTGGCCAACCTTCTGTAGCCCCTTCCCATATCTGGTCTCACCCCAGGTCAGCTCCCCTCCTTCAATCAGGATGGTGCCTGCCAGTCAATTGCTTGTAGCCCCTCCCCAAAGCTGGCCCAGCCCTAATCAGCCCCTATTGGAGAGGGCTGGTTGGCCAACCTCCCACCATCTCCTCCTCTCACAGGCCCAGCCCTGATCCATTGATTGGGGCCAGGCTGGCCAGAACCAACCCATGCACAAATTTGTACACTGGGCCTCTATTAACTAAATAAATGACAGAAGTAATACAGGAAGGAGAGAAGCAAGGAAGGAGAAAGGAATATGTTTGGAAGTGGGAGATTTGGTAGAGCTTAAGTCATGAACTACAATATGTGGAGAAGATGGTGTGAGGGGAGATAGAGGAAATTATGGAAGAAACTAACAACGATTGAGTGCCTACTGTGAGCCAAATATTCTGCTAGGTGTTTTATAAGTGTCATATTACCAATACCTCACAATTCTACAAGGTAAGTTTTTAAGTCCCTTACATTTTTAATTTTTTTAAATTATGGTTAAATACACATAATACAAAATTGAACATTTTTCCATTTTATGCTAAAAACAAATGTCATAAAATATATCACTTTAACCCCTTTAAAATGTACACTGTAGTGAAATTAAGTATATCCATATTGATGTACAAACATCACCACCATCTATTTCCAGAACTCTTTTAATCTTGCAAAAATGAAACTCTACACCCATTAAACAATAATTCCTCATTCCCCTCTCCATCTAGCTCCTGTCAACAACCATTCTATTTTCTGTCTCTGTGAACTTTAATAGTCTAGGTACCTTATGTAAGTCGGTTAATACTGTACTTACACTTTTGTGACTGACTAATTTAGCATAATGTCCTCAAGGTTTATTCATTTTGTAGGATATGTTAAAATTTCCTTTATTTGAAGAATAAAATGATACTATTTTTGTTCATCTATTCATAAATAAATGGAAATTGAAGGGTCTTTCACTTTTGGCTATTATGAATAATGCTGACATAAACATGAGCATACAAACACATCCTTGAAACCCTGCTTTCATTTTTTGTTTTTGTTTTTGTTTTAGATCCATAAATGGAATTACAAAATTTTAGTGTAATACTACATTTTAATTTTCAGGGAACCATAAAACTTTTTCCTTTGCCATCTACATTAAGGTTCCAATTTCTGTACAATCTCAGCAACACTTCTTATTTAAGTTTTATTTTTATTGTAATCATCCTAATGGGTGTAAGTTGGTATCTCATTATAATTTTCATTTGTATTTTCTTAATGATTAGTTATATTGAGTATGTTTTTCACGTGATGTTTGGCTATTGTGTATATAGTTTAGAGAAATATCTATTCAAGTTTTTCTCATGTTTTAGTAGTGTTGTTTAATTGTTATTGAATTATAGGGGTATTTAGTATATTATGAATATTAACTCTATATAAAATACATTATTTGTAAACATTTTCTCACATCCCATAGGTTATCTTTTCATTTTTATTTTTTCTGTTGTTGTTAATCTTCACCTGAGGTTATTTTTTACATCGATTTTTTAGACAGAGTGGAAGGGAAGGGGAGAAATGGAGAAAGAGAAATATTGATGTGAGAGAGACACATCGATTGGTTACCTCCCTCATACTATCTAAATGGGCCTGGTGATCTAGCCTGAAACTGAGGTATGAGCCCTTGACTGGAATCAAACCCGAAACTCTTCAGTCCAGGGATCAACACTCTATCCACTGAGCCAAGTTGATTAGGGCTTCTCTTACCTGATCATGTACTGTGATGCCATTTATAAAACCACATCATTAAGGTATGATTGAATACAAAAATGTACATATTTAATGTTTACAATCTGATGAGTATAATATACCCTAATCATACACACCACTTTTGAAAGTTTTACCCTGCCATTGTTATTATTAATTATTATTTTGTGATAAGAATCTATGTTATAGAAGTCCTGTGACTATAACGCTATAACTACCAAATGAAGTCTGGAGTCCCACTCCTGTGGTGGCACTGCAGGGTCTGGGATCATGCTCCTGCGGTGATGCAGTGGGGTCCTGGGTCCCGAGACACAGCAGGTCTGAGGTCTTGTGCACTTTTGTATCTTTGGCCTGTAGTATTTAACATAAAATCTACCCCATTAGCAAATAGCAAATTCTTAAGCACAAAATACTAGTACAGTATTGTTTAATTATAGGCACTATGCTATACTGTAGATCTCTAGGACTTATCTTGCAAACTGCAACTTTGTACCCTTTGATTAATATCTTACCATTTCTCCTTCCCATCTACTCCTGGTCATCATCATTTTACCATCTGCTTCTATGTGTGTGGATATTTTAGATTCTTTATATAAATAATAGCATGTTGTATGTGTTCTTCTATGCCTACTTTGTTTCACATAGCATAATGTCTTCCAGGTTCATCAATGTTGCCACAAATGGGAGAATTTCCTTTTTTGAGGCCAAATAAGACCTATTATGTATATACTAGAGGCCCAATGCATGAAGATTCATGCAAAAATGGTCCTTCCTTCCCGTGGTTGTTGGCAATGCCTTCACTCTGGCAGGATCTGCTTTTCTGCTCCTGCCTGGAGCTGCCCACAGGCTCATGGTGGCTAGGGCAATGTGAAATGCCTGCATAATCACCTTGGCGACTATACAAGTGTCCCACCTTGCCCCCAGTTGCCCAGAGCCTGCACATGCAAATTAACATGCCATCTTTGTTGGGTTAAATTGCATACTTACTCATGATTGGCTGGTGGGAGTCATGAAGGCACATTCAATTAGCGTGTTACATTTATTAGTGTAGATATCACATTCTCTTTGTCTTTTGATGGATACTTAGGTTGCTTCCATGTCTAAGCTATTGTGAATAATACAATTAACTTGAGAATACAGATATCTCTTTGAGATTCTGATTTCAATTCCCTTGGACTGCTAAATCATGTTAGTTTTATTTTTAAATTTTTGAGTAACCTCTGAATTGTTTTCCATAGTGACTATGCCAGTTTACATTTTTACTGATCCTACAAGGGTTCTTTTTGCAATAGACTTGCCAATACTTATTTCTTTTTTATAATAGCTATCTTAAGAAATATTAGATAATATCTCATTGTGGTTTTAATTTGTATTTCCTAATAATCATGTGTTTTTAATATGTCTTTTATGGATAAATATTTCTTTATGTCCTTAGCCCATTTTTCATTTAAATGATTTGATTTTTTCCTATTTAGCTATAGTAGTTCCTTATATATTTTGGATATTTAGCTTTTTATACTGTGTACAAATATTTTCTCCATTCTTTAGATTGTCTTTTCATTTTGTTAATTTTTTTTTTTGGTGTTCAGAAATATTCCATCTGATATAGTCTCATTTGTCTCTTTTTGCTTTTGTTGCCTTTGCTTTTGGTGTCAAATGTAAGAAATAATTTCTAAAATCAATGTCAAAAGACTTTCTCCCTAGTTTTTCTTTTAATTTTTATTAATTTTTTATACATATCTCCCCATTGCCCCTTCTTCCTCCCAGGCATACCCCAACCCCCCAGTGTCTATGTTCATTGGTTATGCTTATATGAATGCATACAAGTCCTTTGACTTGTCTCTTATCTACCTCAGCTAACTTTAATCTTCCTGCTGTAATTTCAGTCTGTTTGAAGCTTTATTGTCTCTGTATCTATCCTTTTGTTCATCAGTTTATAATGTTCTTTATTATCCACAAATGAGTGAGATCATGTGATACTTCTCCTTCATTGACTGGCTTATTTCACTAAGCATAAGGTTCTCCAGTTCCAACCAGGTTGCTGCAAATGGTAAGAATTCCTTCTTTTTAATGGCAGCATAGAATTCCATTGTGTCGATGTACCACAGTGTTCTGATCCACTCATCTGCTGATGGGCACCTAGGCTGTTTCCAAATTGTAGCTATTGTAAACTGTGCTGCTATGAACATAGGGGTGCATAAATCCTTTCTGATTGGTGTTTCTAATTTCTTAGGATAAATTCCTAAGAGTGGGATTACAGGGTCAAATGGGAGATCCATTATTAGTTTTGAGGAAACTCCATAATGTTCTCCACAGTGGCTGCACCAGTCTGCATTCCCACCAACAGTGCACAAGGGTTCCTTTTCCTCCGCATCCTCGCCAACACTTGTCCTTTGATGACTTGTTGATGAATGCCATTCTGACAGGTGTAAGATGGTATCACATTGTCGTTTTGATCTGCATCTCTCGGATGATTAATGACTTTGAACATGTTTTCATGTGTCTCTTGGCCTTCCTTCTGTCGTCTTTTGAAAAGGTTCTAGATAGGTCCGTTGCCCATTTTTTTATTGGATCGTTTTCTTCCTTTTATTAAGGTGTATAAGTTGACTATAGATTTTGGAGATTAAACCTTTATCAGTGATAATATTTGCAAATTTGTTCTCCCATACAGTGATCTTTCTTGTTGTTTTGTTGATGGTTTATTTTGCTGTGCAAAAGCTTTTTATTTTGATGTAGTCCCATTTGTTTATTTTTTCTTTAGCTTCCATTGCCTTTGGAGCAGTATCCGTGAAGAAGTTCTTTCGCCATATATCTGAGATTGTGCTGCCTGTTGATTCCTCTAGTATTTTTTGGTTTCCCTTCTAATGTTTAAGTCCTGTATCCATTTTGAGTTTATTTTTGTGTTCGGTGTAAGTTGGTGGTCCAGTTTCACTTTTTTGCATGTCTCTGTCCAATTTTCCCAACACCATTTATTGAAGAGGCTATCTTGGCTCCATTGAATGTTCATGCCTCCTTTGTCAAATATTAGTTGAGCATAGTGGTTTGGGTGGATATCTGGGTTCTCTATTCTATTCCATTGGTCTATATGTCTGTTCTTGTGCCAGTACCAGGTTGTTTTGAGAACAGTTGCTTTGTAGTATAGCTTGAAATCTGGTATTGAGAGCCCACCAACTTTATTCTTCTTTCTCAGAATTGCTGTAGCTATTTGTGGTCTTTTTTTTCCAGATGAATCTATGAATAATTCTTTCTAGGTCTGTGAAATATGTCGTTGGTATTTTAATGGGTAGTGCATTGAATCTATTGATTGCTTTGGCTAGTATGGACATTTTAACAATGTTCATTCTCCCAATCCATGAGCATGGTATGCTCTTCCATCTGTTAACATCTTCCTCTATCTCTTTTTTAAGTGTCCTGTAGTTTTCTGCATATAGGTCTTTTATTTCTTTAGTAAGGTTTATTCCTAGGTATCTTAATTTTTTTTTTGGTACGATGGTAAATGGGATAGCTTTTTTGCATCTCTCTTTCTGTAATTTCACTATTAGTGTACAGAAATGTCACAAATTTCTTGGCATTAACTTTGTATCCTGCTACATTGTCAAATTCATTTATTAAGTCAATTAATTTTGGGATGGAATCCTTTGGGTTTTTTATGTACAGTATCATGTCATCTGCAAATAAGGACAGCTTTACTTCTTCTTTTCCAACTTGGATGCCTTTTATTTCTTCTTCTTGTCAAACTGCAATGGCTAATACTTCCAGTACTATGTAGAACAGGAGAGGTGAGAGTGGGCATGCCTGTCTTGTTCCTGTTCTTAGGGGACATGGTTTTAGTTTTTGCCCATTGAGTATGATGTTAGCTATGGGTTTTCATACATGGCTTTTATGATGTTGAGGAATGCTCCTTCTACTCCCACTTTGCTGAGAGTTTTTATCAGGAAAGGATGTTGGATTTTGTCAAATGCTTTTTCTGCATCAATTGATATGACTATGTGATTTTTATCTCTCAACTTTTTTATGTGATGTATCACATTTATTGATTTGCGGATATTATACCATCCCTGCATTTCTGGGATGAATCCTGCTTGGTCACGGTGTATTATCTTTCTGATGTACTGCTGGATCTGACTTGATAGAATTCTGTTGATGATTTTGGCATCTATGTTCATGAGAGATATTGGCCTATAATTCTCTTTCATTGTGTTGTCTTTATCTGGTTTTGGTATTAGGGTGATGCTGGCTTCATGGAATGTGTTTGGAAGTGTTCCTTCTTCTTGAATGTTTTTGAATAGTCTGAGGAGGATAGGTTTTAATTCTTCCTTGAAAGTTTGGTAAAACTCTCCTGTGTAGCCACCTGGTCCTGGGCTTTTATTTGCTGGAAGCTTTTAGATGACTGCTACAATTTCTTCCTTAGTTATTGTACTATTGAGAAGTTTGGCTTCCTCCTCATTGAGTTTTGGAAGGTCGTATTTTTCTAGAAAAATGTCCATTTCTTGCAGGTTGTCCAATTTGTTGGAATAGAGTTATTCATAGTATTTTTTAACAATCCTTTGTATTTCCACAGGGTCTGTTGTTATTTCTCCTCTTTCATTTCTGATTTTTTTTATTTGGGTCTTCTCTCTTTGTTTCTTGGTGAGCCTGGCTAGAGGTCCATCAATCTTGTTTATCCTTTCCAAGAACCAGCTCTTGGTTTTGTTGATCTTTTGAATTGTTTCTTTGGTCTCTAAGTTGTTTATCTCTGCTCTGAACTTCACTATTTCTTTCCTTTTGAGTACACTGGGCTTTTCTTGTTGCTCTTGTTCTAGCTCTTGGAGTTGTAGATTTAGGTAATTTATTACCATTGTTTCCTGTTTTTTTGCAGTAGTCTTGTAGGGCTATGAACTTCCCTCTCAAGACTGCTTTCACTGTGTCCCATAAATTTTGGATTGTTGTGTTATCATTGTCATTTGTTGCCATGATGTTTTTTTATTTCTTCCTTTATCTCTCTTGTTACCCAGTCGTTGTTTAATAGCATGCTGTTTAGTCTCCATGTGTTTGATTTCTTTCTATTGTTATTATAGTTGATTTCCAGTTTTATGCCACTGTGGTCTGAGAAAATGCTTGATACGATTTCTATCTTCTTGAATTTGAAGAGAGTTTTCTTATGACCCAACATATGATCTATCTTTGAAAATGACCCATGTGCACTGGAGAAGAATGTATATTCTGTGGCTTTGGGGTGAAATGTTCTGAAGATGTCAATTAATTCCATTTAGTCTAGTGAGTCATTTAGGATTGATGTTTCTTTGCTGATTTTTTGTTTAGAGGATTTGTCCAATGGTGACAGTGGGGTATTAAAGTCTCCTACTATGATTGTATTGCTGTCAATCTCACCCTTAATATCGTCCAAGAGTATTTTTAGGTAATTGGGTGCTCCTATATTGGGTTCATATATGTTTCCCAGAGTTATTTCTTCTTTTGGATTGTTCTCTTTAGTATTATGAAGTGGCCTTGTTTATCTCTTATTATGTCCTTCACTTTGACATCTAATTTGTCAGATATAAGTATTGCAACCCCCGCTTTTTTTTCATTTCCAGTTGCCTGAAATACCATCTTCCATCCCTTCACACTCAATCTGTGTGCATCTCTTTTCCTGAGGTGGGTTTCTTGCAGACAGCAGATATATGGATCATGTTTCCTTATCCAATTGGTTACCCTATGTCTTTTTATTGGAGCATTTAATCCGTTTACATTTAAAGTTATTATTAATAAGTACTTATCTGTTGCCATTTTTAGTCCTTACCCCCGTGTTCCTTCTTTGCTTCCTCTTTCTTTTTATTATAGCAGACCCTTTAACATTTCTTGCATTGCTGGTTTGGTGGTAATATATTCCCTTAGTCCTTTTTTGTCTGTGAAGCTTCTGATTTCCCCGTCAATTTTGATTGAGAGTCTTGCAGGGTACAGTATTCTTGGATTCAGACCCTTCCTTTGCATGACTTTGTATATTTCATTCCATTCCCTTCTGGCCTGGTGAATTTCTGTTGAGAAGTCATTAGCTAGTCTTATGGGGGTTCCTTTGTAGGTAACTTTCTGTTTCTCTCTGGCTGCTTTTAAGATTCTTACTTTGTTGTTGGTGTTTGCCAATTTAATTATAATGTGCCTTTGTGTCAGTTTGTTGGGGTTCATTTTGCTTGGGACTCTGTGAGCTTCTTGGATTTGTGTGGGTTTTTTCTTTCCTATATTGGGGAAATTTTCTGTCATTATTTCTTTAAACACTTTCTCTAATCCTTGTTCAGTTTCCACTCTTTCTGGAATCCCAATTATGCGGATGTTGTTTTGTTTCATGTTATCCCAAAGTTCCCGTAGGCTCTCCTCTTGCTTTTTAACTTTTTTTTTTCTCGAAGCTGCTGTACTTGTGTATTTTTTCCTACCGTGTCTTCTAGCTCACTGATGTGGTCCTCTGCTTCTTCTATTCTACTTTTGATGCTTTCTATTGAGTTCTTTATAGCAGTGATGTCATTTTTCATTTCTTCTTGTTTATTCTGCACCTCCTCTAGGTTCTTCTGCATTTCTTCTTGCTGCTTCTTCATCTCCTCTTGGGTATTCTTCATTTCCTCTTGGCTCTTACTCAGATTATCGATTTTGTCTTCCATTCTTTTCATCCACCTTATGATCATTTCTCTGAACTCTTTCTCTGGCAGGCTTATTTCTGCTTCTATTTCTTTTACTTCCTTTTCTGGTGAAACCTGCCTTTCTGTCTTATGTGGCTGTTTCTTTTTCTGCCCATGGTGTTTCTTCTCCGGGTGTCTGGTTATGTAGTTCTCTCTTCTTTCCATGTGCCGTGTGGATCTCTAAATCCACCGTCCTCCTGTCTGTGCAGCCTTGAGATCCATGCTCTGGGTCCCTGGCTGTTCGGTGCATGCCTCTGTCAGCCTCAGCTTTCAGACATCGGCAGACATCCACCTCCCTTTTATCCTATGAAAAATCTTACCTTTCCCTGTGCTCTGTGGATCTCTGATTCCACCACGTGTCTGTGCCAATTGGAGAGTGGAGTTCTGGGTCCCCGGGTCCCTGGCTGCTCGATGGGTGCCCTAGCCACAGGCTTCAGACCGCCGCAGACATCCACCTCCCTCTGCAAGATGGCGCGGTCTCCGCGGTCGTGCTGGTGGTTCCTGCAGACAAAATCCCCGTGGCAGTGGGGCTGCCTGGGCAGGAGAGCCCTGTCCAGCAGTCCCCCACCTTCTCCTGGAAGAAAACTGACTCTTAACTTGCCAACAAACACTCCCAGTGTGACTCTCAACTGCTCTCTCTCCTTCTGCCCAGAGAGAAAGCTCCAGACGCATCCGTGTACTTCGCCGCCATTTCTCTCCCTAGTTTTTATCTTAGGAATTTTTTATTTTTAGATCTTAAGTTTAACTCTTTATTCCATTTTGGTATAATTGTTTATGTTATAAGTTAAAAGTCCAATTTCATTATTTGGGATATGGTTATCTAGCTTTTCCATAGCTTAAAGATCCACTCTAGCAAACATTATCTTTAAGAGGAAACATCTGAGGAGATCCTTCAAAATATAGGTTAGGAGGGAAAATTTTTATCAATTCAACTTTAGGTGTGTACTACTAATAAAGGTATCCTGTAAGTGGAGGCATTTATTGAAGAGATTATGTTTTCTGCATGTTGATGATTAGATGACTGACTAGGTGTGCATGGTTTTATTTCTTAGTTCTCTATTTTACTTCATTGATCTATGTGTCTGTTTTAATGCTAGTACCACATTGTTATTATATTGTTGCTTGGTCATATATTTTGAAATCAGGAAATGTAATACTCCAGCTTTATTCTTCTTACTCAAGATCACTTTGGCTATTCTGATCTTTCATTATTCCATAAGAAACTTAGATTTTTTTTTTGTAAAAAGAAAAAAAAAGCTACTGGAATTTTGGTAGGAATTGCATTGAATCTATAGATCACTTGGGATTATCAATATTTCAAAAATATGAATTCTTCCATCTTCCAATTCATGAATATGAGTTGTCTTTCCATTTATAGTGTTTTCTTTAATTTTATAACTGTCTTACATTTTTTGGTGCACAAGTCTTTTATCTCATTGGTTAATTTTATTCCTAAGCATTTTTAGCTATTTATTAGCAGTTTTAGGTTTAAAACAAAATTAACAGTACAGTAAAGAGATTTCCATAAACCATGATTTCATATATACATAGTTTCCATATTCCAAGAGAATGATGCATTTGTAAAATTAATGAACATTTCCTGGAGAAAATTTTGTGTGCATTTGAGTGGAATGTATACTATGTTACTGATGGATGAAATGTTCTGTATATATAAGTTAGTTTCATTTGATGTATAGTATTGTTCAAATCTTCTGTTTTCTTATTTATTTTCTGTCTGGGTGACCTACATATTATGGAAAGTGGAGTATTGAATATTTCTACTATATAGTATTGCTGTTTATCTCTCCCTTTGATTGTTAACATTTGATTTATATATTTAGGTGCTAATGTGTCGAGTGCATGTATGTGTGTGTGTATGTATATATTGACCTGCTTTGTCCCTTATTAAAAAATTTAACTTAAATCTATTTTGTGTTAATATAAGTACTAGGGGTCCAGTGCACAAATTCATGCATCTTGAGAGGAATTATGGATTACAAGACTGCAGTGGGCACAGAGGCAGGTGTTGGCCCATCATCCATGCCCTGTCCTGGCCCCTCCCACTATAGGCCCAGGTTCCCTCTCTGCCAACAGCCCCACTCCCACCGCCACCACTCCCACCTGCTGATGGGTGGAGAAATTGGGGCCTGTGCCCACAGTGGGTGCAAGTGGGGCCAGTGCTGTCAGAAGGTGTGAGCACCAGCTGCTTCCCTGATCACCCCTGAGGAGCAGGGGCGGGGCATGGAGAATCCCTCAGGGTGATCAAGGCCACCGGCTGCCACTTGCACTGCTGATGGTGCTGAGTGATTGGACTGGCACTGGGGGCTAGCAGTGGGTGCAAGCAGTATCTCTGGCACCAGCTGCGGTTCAAACAGAGCCATTGCTGGCAGTGAGTGCACACCTGCTGATGGCTCCAAGTTATTGGGGCTGGCACTAGGCACTGGCAGTGAGTGCAAATGGCAGCTCTGGCACCAGCAGCAGGTGCAAGCAGGGCTGATGCAGGCAGCAAGTGTGAGCACCAGGCAGTATCATAGTGCATGGGAGCAAAGAATTTTCAGTAACCACTAGAGGCTCGCTCTGATAACAGTGACTGGTTCCCCGCAGTGGTCTGGCAACCCCACTCACCTGCTCCACTATCCCACCAGGGCCCATGCCTGCCATGTCCCAAGCATGCCCTCTGGTAGTCAGTGCATGTCATAGGAACCAGTTGTTCGGTTGTTCTACTGTTTGGTCTATTTGCATATTAGGGTTTAGATAGATAGATAGATAGATAGATAGATAGATAGATAGATAATCAGGTTGGCAATTTTCAAAAATTTGGGTATTTCTGAAAACTCTGGTCTTGCTACAAGGAGTTGTCTGAAAGAAACTGTAGCTTCTCTCTTTTTTAGATATATTGTTATTTCAAGAAGGAAAGGAGAGAGAGGTAGAAACATCAGTGATAAGAGAGAAACATTTATCAGCTCCCTCCTGCATAACCACCCACTGGGGATCATGACCACAACCTGGGCGTGTGCCCCAATCAGAATTGAAATGTCATTTCTGTTCAAAAGTGGACATTCAACCACTGAATCATGCTGGTTAGGCTGTAGATTATTTTGATTATTATATGGCCTATTCCTATCTCTGCTATGAAAATGGTTGGAGTCAAATTAATTTTTACCTTGACCTCACCTCTTGCCCGTAGGGAGAAAAATGTGTTTTAGATTTTTAATCACCACCATGTACTTTGCTGAGAGCCTTAGGTAATAGAGAGGTTAATTGCAGGAGTATCCTGTTTCTTGGAAAGTGGTAGATCCACACAATACAATGTTTAGGTTATATTGATGCCTTTTGTGCAATGGAAGTACCAGATCCAAGATATGTGCACTGAGCCCTGCTTATAGTGTGCTCCTCAGGGAAACTTCTTTTCCACCTGATACATTCTTTATATCCTCCAGGAATTTTACATTTTCTTTTGTCCCATCCATTGTGGAGGTCAGGCAGTGACATTGCATGTGTCCTTACAGCTATATTTAGAGTGTTTCCATACTAATTCTCTACCTCTGCAGTGACCACTATTGCCTTGATGAAAAAAGCTGCTTCCTTGATTTTTGTTTTCACTTAATTTGGCTTTATTTACAAAGTTCCCAAATTTCTTCTTGTTTATGCATGGCCAGGGTCCATGGATTAAAAGGAGGAAAGAGTGGCAGAGAGGAGTATTTGATATTATACCTTCCCAACTTCTAAGTCTCTTTTTAAAAATTTATTTATTTACTAGAGGTCCAGTGCGTGAATCCATGCATAGGTAGGGTCTGGCCAGCCTCTTCCCAATCAGGGAAGATCAGGGCTGAGTCTGTTGGGAGGAGAATATGGCAAGAGGTTGGCCAGCTGGTCCACCCCAATTAGGGCCCAATCAGGCCCGGGCCACTGGGAGGAGGGACCATGTGTGGTTGGCCACTTGGCTCTGCCCCTGATTGGGGATGGGCTGCTGGAGGTTGGCCAGGCAGCCCTGCCCCCTGTTAGGGTTGGGGGTGGGGGTACACAGAAGATGGGTACGGCCAGGAGGACCAGCTGTGGAGGTTGGCTGCACACCCCACCCCGTGATCAGGCCAGTTCGCTGGCCACAGTGGGCATCATAGCAACCAGTCATAGGTCATTCCAGTTGTTAGGATGATGGCTTGATATATATAGTATTTATGAATCTTTATTGATGAAAGTATTACATAGGTTCTCCTTTTCTCCCAATAAACTTCTTCCAGCCGCTTCTATACTCCTCCATCTAGGCCAGTGGTGCTCAACCTTCCTAATGCCACATCCCTTTAATGCAGTTCCTCATGTTGTGGTGACACCCAACCATAAAATTATTTTCTTTGTTATTTCCTAACAGTAATTTTGCTACTTTTGTGAATCGTAATGTAAATATCTGTGTTTTCTGATGGTCTTAGGCGACCCCTGTGATGGGGTCGATGGACCCCCAAAGGGGTCACGACCCACAGGTTGAGAACCGCTGCTCTACAGTATTGGTTCTCACCCTGTGGGTCACTACCTACATGTTGAGAATCACTAGCAGGATCGCCTATGATAATCTGAAAACACAAATATTTATATTACAATTATTAACAGTAGCAAAATTACAGTTATGGAGCAGCAATGAAAGTAATTTTATGGGTGTGGGTCACCACAACATGAGGAACTGTATTAAAGGGTTGAGGCACTAAAAAAGTTGAGAACCACTGCTTTAAAATTTCTTGCATTATTGGGTTGGTGGTAATCACCTCTCAATCCTTTTTTGTCTGTGCAGCTCCTGATTTTACCCTCAATTTTGATTGATAGCCTTGATGGGTACAATATTCTTGGATTCAAACTCTTCCTATGCATGACTTTGTAAATTTCATTTCATTCCCTTCTTGCCTGATGTGTTTCTGTTGAGAAATCAGTCACTAGTCTGATGGGGGATCCTTTTTAGATAACATTTTGTCTCTCTCTGGCCACTTTTAAGATTCTTGCTTTGTTGTTGGTGTTTGAAAATTTAATTATAATGTGCATTGATCTTTTGGGATTCATTTTGTTTAGGACTTTGCGAGCTTCTTGGATTTGTGTGGGTTTTTTATCCCCTGTATCAGGGAAGGATCATATATCAATATAACAAAAGCAATATATGAAAAACACACACCCAACATCATAATGAATGGGAAAAAACTAAAAGTATTTCCCCTAAAAACAGGAACAAGATAGGGATGCCCACTCTCACCACTCCTGTTCGACATAGTACTGGAAGTATTAGCCATTGCAATTAGACAACAAGAAGAAATAAAAGGCATCCAAATTGGAAAAGAAGTAAAACTGTCCTTATTCACAGATGACATGATATTGTACGTAAAAAACCCTAAAGTCTCCATCAAACAACTAATAAATTTAATAAATGGAATTGGCAATATAGCAGGATTCAAAATTAATGCCAGGAAATCTATGCCATTTCTATACACCAATAGTGAACTTACCGAAAGAGCAATCCCATTTACCATCACACCAAAAAAATTAAGATACCTAGGAATAAATTTAACTAAGAAGGTAAAAGACCTATATGCAGAAAACTACAGGACACTGAAAAAAGAGAGAGAGGAAGACATAAACAGATGGAAGAGCATACCATGTTCATGGATTGGAAGAATCAATATCATTAAAATGTCCATACTACCCAATGCAATCTATAGATTCACTGCACTCCCCATTAAAATAGCAATGGCATATTTCACAGACCTAGACCAAACTCTCCAAAAATTCAACTGGAATAAAACAAGAGCCCAAATAGCCACAGCAATCCTGAGAAAGAAGAACAAAGTAGGAGGGATCTCAATACCAGATTTCAAATTGTATTACAAAGCCACTGTTATCAAAATAGCCTGGTCCTGGCACAAGAACAGACATATAGACCAATGGAATAGAATAGAGAATCCATATATTGACCCAAACCATAATACTCAATTAACATTTGACAAAGGAGGCATGAACATACAATGGAGTCAAGGTAGTCTCTTCAATAAATGATGAGAAAATTGGACAGATGCATGAAAAAAATTAAACTAAACCACCAACTTACACCATACACAAAAAATAAACTCAAAATAGATAAAGGATTAAACGTAAGGCAGGAAACCATAAAAATATTACAGGAATCCACAGGCAGAGAAATCTCAGATATATGCCAAAGCAATATTTTTCACTGAAACTGTTCCAAGGGCAAGAAAACTAAAGATAAAATAAACAAACGGGACTACATCAAAATAAAAAGTTTTTTTAACAGAAAAAGAAGCCATCAACAAAACAATAATAAAGCCCACCATATGGGATAATATATTTGCAAATATTATCACAGATAAAGGTTTCATCTCCAACATTTACCAGGAACTCATGCAACTTAACAAAAGGAAGATAAATGATCCAATAATAAAATGGGTGATGGACCTAAATAGAATCTTTTCAAAAGAAGACAGAAGGAATGCCAACAAACATATGGAAACATGCTCAAAGTCACTAATTATCCAAGAGATGCAAATCAAAACGATAATGCGGCACCCTTTCACACCTGTCAGAATGGCACTCATCAACAAATCAGCAAACAACAAGTGCTGGTGAAGATGAAGAAAAAAAAAAAAGAAAAAGAAAACCTTGTGCACTGCTGGTGGGATTAGAGATTGGTGTAGCCACTGTCGAAAACATTATGGAGTTTCCTCAAAAAAACTAAAAATGGAACTCCCATTTGACCCAGTAATACCCCTTCTAGGAATATATCCCACGGAACTAGAAACACCAATCAGAAAGGTTATATGTACCCATATGTTCATAGCAGCACAATTCACCATAGCTAAGATTTGTAAACAGCCTAAATGCCCATCAGCAGATGAGTGGATTAGAAAACTAAGGTACATCTACACAATGAGATACTATGCTGCTATAAAAATGAAGGAATTCTTACCATTTTCAGCAGCATGGATGGATCTGGAGAGCATTATACTAAGTGAAAGAAGCCAGTCAATGAAAGGTATTAAAATTCCCTACTATGATTGTATTGCTGTCGATTTCTCCGTATATATACTCCAGACGTTTTTTATATATTTACATTCTCCTGTATTGGGTGCTAGAGTTATAGCCTGTTTTTCGGTAGATCCCTTTAGCATTATGAGGTGGCCTTTTTATCTCTTGTTATGGCCTCCACTTTGAGGTCTATTTTGTCATATATAAGTATTCCTATCCCTGCTTTTTTTCATTTCTGTTTGCCTGGAAAGTTTTTTCCATCCCTTCACTTTCAGTCTGCGTCAGTCCTTTCTACTAAGTTAGGTCTCATGTTGACATCATATATATGAGTCATGTTTCCTTATTCATTCAGCTACCTTAAGTCTTTTTATTGGAGCATTTAATCCATTTATGTCCATGGTTGTTATTGATAGGTATTTGTTTGTTACCATTTTATTCTTTATTTTGATGTTGCTTCTTATCTTTTTACAACAGTTCCTTTAGTATTTCTTGCATTGCTGGATTGGTGATACTAAACCCCCTTAGACTTTTTTTGTCTTTGAAGCTTCTAATTTCCCCTTTAATTCTAAATGATAGCCTTGCTGGATAAAGTATTCTTGGACTTGTTCCCTTGCTTTGCATCACATTGTATACTACATTCCATTCCTTTCTGGGTTGATGATGTGTTTCATTTGAGAAATAGTTGAGAGTGTAATTTGAGATCCCTTGTAGGTAACTTTCTATCTCTCTCTGGAAGCCTTTATGATTCTTTATTATTGACATTTGCCAAGATAATTATGATGTATCTTGGTGTTGTTTTATTTGGGTTCATCTTTTTGGGACTCTCTGTACTTCTTGGACTTGTTTTACTTCTTTCTTCCCCAAGTCGGGGAAATGTTCTGTCATTATATTTTCTTTGTTTTAAAGACACATTTACTCAGCTTCATACTCAGATTATTTCATTTAGCAATCAACAGCACAGGTGCAAAATAATCTACATTAAAACCCTTTGTTGGAATGCTTTACACTTTCCATAGAGCAGAAACAAAAATAACCTATTATACAATTAGTCACAAATACAGTTCTTGAGTTTTTTGTTTGTTTTTTGCCCATTCACATGAGTATTGTCTAACACATGTATGCTTCTTAGCAGCTAGGTTCTGCCACTATTGTGCTTGGTTGTGTTGACAAATCTGTTGTAACCTGTAGCTTCTCTGTCACTTCTCTTGATCTCTTCTGCTAAGCTTTGTTTCCTGGCAGTAAGTAAACCCTTCTTCCACTGCCATAGCTACTGCTGCTGCTGGAACTGCCATAACCACCTTGGTTTTGTGGTTTGGCAAAGTATTGACCTCCACCATTATAAGGGCAAGAGCTTCTGCCTCTAAAGTTGCTTCCTTTCATAGGCCCAAAATTTGAATATTGATTGTTGAAATTGCCAAAGACATTGTAGCTTCCACCACCTCCAAAATTGTTTCCATCATTACCAAATCGGTTATAGCAATTCCCACTGCCACCATGGCTGCCACCAAAGCCACCTCAACCACTAAGGTTTCCTCCATGACCAAAGTTATCATTCCCACCAAAATCCCTTTCATGACCACCTCCAAAGCTTCCAAAAACACTTCAACGTCTTTGGTTGGATGAAGCATCAGCCATCTCTTGTTTAGATACAACTTTTCTTATTTAACAGTTGTGGGCACTCACAGCATGGTATTTCTGAATGACATTCTTGTCTACAGAGTCATGGTCATCAAAGGTTACAAAGGGAAAGTTTCTCTTTTTGCCACTGCCTTGGTCAGTCATCAGTTCAAATTTTTCCCATACTGTTTAAAATAATATCTTAGGTGATTTTCTTCAGTGTCTTCTTTAATTCCACAGCCAAAAATGTTTTCACAGTTAAGTGGACACCAGGTCTTTGAGAATCTTCTCTTGAGTCATGCCTCTTTGGTTCCACTACTCTTCAACCACCTTGTGTGGCCTTGCATTCGTAGTTGCATCCATCTCCTCCACAGTGGTATAGGTGACAAACCCAAAGCCTCTGGACTGCTTGGTGTTTGCAGCTCTTATCACAACATAGACCATGAGCATTCCCTGTTGCTCAAAATGGCTCCTGAGACACTCCTTGGTTGTTTCAAAGCTCAAACCTCTGATAAAGAGCTTCCAAAGCTGCTCTGGTTCTTTGGAAGACTCAGATTTAGACATGATGACTGTGGCAGGGGAAATTCCAATGATGCTTATTCCATGGCATTCACTGGCAGAAAAGAATGATTTAAGGAAACTATCTCTGTCATTATTTCTTCAAACAAATTTTATATACCTTGTTCAGCTTCTTATCCGTCTGTCATCCCTATTATGCCAATGTTGTTTCATTTCTTATTCTACTAAAGCTCCCTGAAACTTTTCTCATAACTGTTTTCTTATTCAGTTGCTGCTGTGCTTGAATACTTTTTTCTACCTTCCCTTCTAACTTGGTGTTTTGGTCCTAAGATTATTCTAGTCTCCTATTGAAACATTCCAGGGTGTTCTTTATTGTAGCTATGTCATTCTTTATTCTTTCTTCATTCTTACATGTGTTAGTGAATTTCTCATTCACACATTTGAACATCCTTATAATCATTACTCTGAATTCTTTCTCTGATAAAGTGCTTGCCTCCACTTGATTTAGTTCCTTTGCTGGTGATTTCTCCTTTTCTTTCACTTGGGTGCTGTTTCTTTGTCTCCCCATTTTTGTTCCTCTATAACTGTTCCTATATATTAGATAAAAGTTCTATGCCACACAGAATTGTTTTAGTTGGTCTTATGTATTATATGTTTTGTGGGGCCCAGAGGTGCAGTCTCTTAGGTCTCTTCAGCTGTGTATTTTAGAGAGGACCCCTACTGAGATATTTGGATTCTCCTGATGTAGTTGACCTTGAATCTTATTGTTCTGTTTGTGAATGGAGTCTTCTCCTAGGGTGTCTGATTATGTGGATCACTACCATGCTGTGCCAACCATTGTGCATGTACTGACGGAACAGAACAAGTCACAACATGACAAGACATGACACAGAAAGAGCAGAACTAGAATGTACACAAGACACCTAAGCCAAATAGAAGTGACCACTGGAGAAAAGAGAATTAGGAAAGAGAAAATTCAGCAAGAGTGATAGCAAGAAAATGGAGAAAAAGAATATGAGGAAAAAACATTAAAAAATATATAAATAATCAAGAAAGAACAAAAACACCCAGAATAAAGTGGGAGGACAGAATCTTTGATGCAAATTTAAATAAAGTAAATAATATTATGCAATAAGATGAATAGGATAAATGTCACAGTTTATGACAGAGGAGAGAGAAAAGAGGTGAGATTAAAAGAAAATAAACAAACAAACAAACAAACAAATAAATAAATATTTTTTTACAAGAACACCAGAGGAGAGAGAAGATATGCCTAAATTTATGAAGTGATACAACTTAAAAACTTAGAAAAAAAGAGCAAGAGAAGAGAGAGGAAAATGAGTAGTGAGGAAAAGGAAAAGAGAACACAAAATGGAGTAGGATTGAGGAATAGGCAATTAGATATATGAATAAATCAAAAAACAATAGAATAATAACATCAATAAAGTAGTTTCCCCCAATTTACAAAAAGGAAGAAAATGAAAGGAAAGATTTAAACTAAAATAGAGACTACAGCTGGAGCACCTACCAAATAGCTGGGGGACCCAGAACCTGTTCTCCAATCAGCGAAGACACTGGCACACAGAGGAGCTCTACATGCCACACAGAAAGGTCAGATTTCGACTGGGATAAGACCTTTGTGTGTTGTACATGGTCGTGTTGTAGTTTGTGCCTTTAAATTAACGTAGGAGAGAGAACTACATAACCAGGCACCTGGAGAAGAAAGACCGTGGGCAGACAAAGAAACAGCCTGCATATGACAGAAAAACAGGTATCACCAGAAAAGGATGTAAACAGAAGAAGAAATAGACCTGCAAGAGAAAGAGTTGAGAAAAATGGTTATAAGGTAAATGAAAAGAATGGACGACAAAATCGACAATGTGAGGGAGAGCCAAGAGGAAATAGAGTATAACCAAGAGGAAATGAAGAAGAACCAACAAGAAATGAAGAAGTAAGAAGAAATGAAGAAAAATCAAGAAGAAATGAAAAATGACATCACTGCTATAAGAACTCAATAGAAAACATCAAAAGTAGACTAGAAGAAGCAGAGGACCACATCAGTGAGCTAGAAAGCAAGGTAGAAAAAATACCAAAGTCCAGTAGCTTCTAGAAAAAAAAAATTAAAAAGCAAGAGGAAAGCCTAAGGGAACTTGGGGATACCACAAAACAAAACAACATCCGCATAATTGGAGTTCCAGAAAGAGTGGAAACTGAGCAAGGAATACAAAAACTGTTTGAAGAAATAATGACAGAAAACTTCCCCAATATAGGAAAGAAAAAACCCACACAAATCCAAGAAGCTCACAGAGTCCCAAGCAAATTAACCCCAAAAAACCAACACCAAGGCACATTATAATTAAATCAACAAACACCAATGACAAAGTAAGAATCTTAAAAGCGGCCAGAGAAACAGAAAGTTACCTACAAAGGAACCCCCATAAGACTAGCTACTGATTTCTCAACAGAAACTCATAAGGCCAGAAGGGAATGGAATGAAATATACAAAGTCATGCAAAAGAAGGGTTTGAATCCAAGAATACTGTACCCAGCAATGTTTTCAATCAAAATTGAAGGTGAAAGCAGGAGCTTCACAGACAAAAAAAGGACTAAGGGAATATATTACCACAAAAGCAGCAATGCAAGGAATGTTAAAGGGTCTGCTGTAAACAAAAAACAAAAAACAAAAAACAAAAAAAAAGGAAGAAAGAAAGAAATAGCAAGCAAAGAAGGAACTCAGGGGTAAAGACTAAATATCAATAATAACTTTAAATGTAAACGGATTAAATGCTCCAACCAAAAGACATAAGGTAATCGATTGGATAGGAAAACAGGATCCATATATCTGCTGTCTACAAGAAACTCACCTCAGAATAAGAGATGCACACAGATTGAGGGTGAAGGGATGGAAGATGGTATTTCAGGCAAATGGAAATGACAAAAAAAAAAAAGCTGGGGTTGCAACACTTATACCTGACAAATTAGATCTCAAAAAGAAGGACATAACAAGAGATAAAGGCAACTTCATAATACTAAAGGGAACAAGCCAAAAGAAGAAATAACTGTGATAAACATATATGCACCCAATATAGCAGCACATAAATACATAAAAAAACTCCTTGAGGATATTAAGGGAGAGATTGACAGCAATACAATCATAGTAGGAGATTTTAATACCCCACTGTCACCACTGGATAAATCCTCTAAACAAAAAATTAGCAAAGAAACATCAATCCTAAATGACTCACTAGACCAGATGAAATTAATTGACATCTTCAGAACATTTCACCCCAACGCCACAGATATATATATATATCAAGTGATCAGATTATTATGCATTCAAAGATCATAATAATCTGGCCACTCAATGTATGTAGAGTTTTTTGTTTGTTTGTTTGTTTTATGTTTTCCCAAAGCTCACTTAGGATCTCCTCCTGCTTTTACACTTTTTTTCCTATTCCTGCTTTTCTTGGGTGAATTTTTACCTTGTCTTCTAATGCACCAATTGGGTTCTCAGCTTCTTGTAGTTTACTGTTGAAACTTTCTGTTCTGTTCTTTATTGCAGCTATGTCATTCTTCATTTCCCCTTGATTATTCTTAATTTCCTATTGATTCATATATATGTTGAATTTGTCTTCTATCCTTTTCAGAGTCCTCATGACCATTGCTCTGAATTCTTTCTCTGACAAATTGCTTGCCTCCATTTCATTTATTTTCTGTTTTGGAAATTCCTCCTTTTTTTACTATGGGTTTTTTTCTTTGTTTTCCCATTTGCTGTTGCTTTCTGGTTTTTCTATGTATTGAATAAAACTACAATGCCATCCAGATTTTTTAGGTTTGTCTTACATAGTAGATGTTTTGTAGGACTCATAGGTGAAATCTCTCAGGTCTTCTGGGCTTGGTATTCTAAGGATGTGCCCTAGTTGAGATATCTGCATTCTCTTTGTGTAGATAGGTCTTGAGTGCTTTTGTCCTGTTCCTGGATGGAGTCTCCTCTCAGGTGTCTGGTTATGTAGCTCATGCTCTCCCATATTGATTGAAAACCATAAAATACAACTTTACAGGACACAACACGAAAGGATCAAAATACAAATGTACTCATGACACTAATAACCCCAATGAAAGTGATCCCCAAAGAAAATGTAATTAGGAGAAAGAACATAGAGCAAAAATGATAATCTGGAAAAGAAAAATAGGTAAGAGATGAAAAAAGGAAGAAAGAAGAAGAAAAAATATATGGGGAGAAAACATCACAAAACAAACAAAAACACAAAAAATGCAAACAACAAACACCTAGAAAAAGTAGGGGGCAGAATCTATAGAGGAGGAGGTTATATACGAAAAGTAAAGTTAAGGAATTGAATGAATAGGGGAAAAACAATGGTTCAGTATAGACAAGGTAGAAAGAGAATGAGTGTATAAGAAGAAAAGAAAAATATACAAACAAATAAATAAATAAATCTAAATAATTTTCAAATTTATTTTTTTGAAAATAGATTAGAGGAGAGAGCAGATAGCCTTGAGTTTACTGAGTGAAACCAATTAAACAATTAGGAGGCAAAGAGAGCAAGAGTGAAGAGGAATAACAAAAGCATAATCAAAAATTGAGTAGTGGAGGTCAAGAAAATGGCGGCAGAATAGACGGACACATCTGGAGCTTTGTCACTGGGCAGAGGGAGAGAGAGAGCAGCTGAGAGTTGAGCGGGGAGTGTTTGTTGGCAAGTTAGGAGTCAGTTGTCCTCGAGGAGAAGGAGGGGGAATGCTGGATGGGGCTCTCCTGGCCAGGCAGCACCACTGCTGCTGGGTTTTTGTTGGCCAGAGCCACAAGCGCGAACGCAGAGACCACGCATCTTGCAGAGGGAAGCAGATGTCTGAAAGCTGCGGCTGACTGAAACACCCACCGAACAGCAGGAGACCCAGAACACTGCTCTCCAATTGACACAGACTCTCCGCGGATTCAGAGATCCATAGGGCACACAGAAAGGTCAGATTTTGCCTGGAATAAGGTGAGGTCTCCTGCCCCTCAGAACAGAGACGCACACACTGTGGGAGCCAGGCTGCGGGAAAGCTGCCTCTGGAGAGGTCCATGGAGGGGGCCAGGGTGTGATCCCTAAGCGTGGAGGCAAACTCTCCGAGCTGTTGACAGAGGGGAGCTCTGGAAAACGACTCATTTTTTTATCTGAGGCAGAGGGACAGCCTGGGAGTTATTACAGTGTCCCAGCTGCAAAATCCCCACAAACCGGCCTTGAGAACCACAGAGTAGCAGGATCTGAGCACAGCCTAGAGAGGCCCTGTGCTTTCTCTCAGAGATCAATTCTGAAACAATGCCACCCAGTGGATGACGCACAAATTGACTCTCCCTTAACCACAAAAGAATTAAGAGATTAAAACATCAACAGTGCAACACAGGGAACCGCAATACCTTCCCTACTGGGAAACAGGAGTGCCAAGCAGAACAATGGTGGAAGTGAATGACCACTCTATTTTTTTTTCTTTTTCCTTTTTTCTTTTTTCTTTTCTTTTTTTTTATTTTTTTTATTTTTCATTTTTACATATTTTAATTAAAATACTATTTTTTTCTTTCCACCTCAATTGACTTTACCTTTTTGATTATTACATTTTTGTTTTCAACTAGTACTGCCCCGGCCCGCGGGGTCATTCAACAGGGGCAGCGAGGCAACGCACCTAAGAGAATGAGAAACGGACAGGGACACGAAGAAAGGAGGCAAGGCAAATGGTGTTCTGATCAAGCCTCAAAATTTTATTTCCGGTGGCTCTTCTTATATATGCTCAGAAGGGGGAAGGGGAGGGGGAAAAAGGCACGAGGAGGTATGTGGCCTAAGCTGATTGGCTAAGCTAGTTCCAGGTGCTGGCTGCTGATTGCAGATGTGGCGGTTATGACTTTCCTGGTTGGGGAGGTTTCAAGTCTGCATTTCTGGCCTTAGGGGAAAATCCACAACCCCTGCTGTATTTTCCTGGCTCCTGACATCTCCTCCCTTTTCCTTTTATGGGAGTGGGCTTTGACCGGCTGAGGAGACATTGACCTGGTTCCTCCTGTGGACCTCATTTTGTCCACTATGTGGCTCTTGACATCTTTTGGGGAGGAGAGGCAGAGCCTTAGGTTTTAGTTTTTAGATGTCAACCTCTATGCAAACCAGGTGTGTTCTCAGGGAAACCCAGAGGAGATTTTTGAAAATTAATCTTCCCTTGCAATGCTTTTGCTTTACACTCAGCTCGGTACCCATACCTTTTGCTTGCTTTTTAAGCAAAGGTTAGCATCCCTCTGGTTAAGATGCTGTCCCCGTGGGGAAGGAGCCATTCTGGGGTTGATGGCATCGAAGGTTATGGTAGTCTGGGTCAGTCATTTCCAAGCGTTGGTAATGAACCTGAATGGGTCTGGCTAAGGCAGCTTCTATTTGCTGTTTCACTAGTGAGGTGATGGTTTTGAATGCCCAAGGGCCAAAGGTTATGATAAGAGGAAGCCTATGAGGGGACCAAGGATGGGGAGAAGATAAGGGAGAAGTCCATTAAATCCACTCCAGAGCGGATTTTCAAACAGCTCCTTCCGTCTTTTGATGAGGTCTTCTTGAAGTTTCTTGATTTTGTCTCGGATGATACCAGACTTGTTGGCGTAGAAGCAGCATCGTTCCTGTAGGGCCAAACATATCCCTCCCTGTTCTGCTGTAAGCAGATCTAGACCTCTTCTGTTTTGTAAGACTACTTCAGCTAAGGAATCAACCTGGTCCTGAAGATCATTAATAGTCCCTGAGAGGGCTTGAACATCATCAATTAATTGATTAGAAAGTTTTGTATAGAAGTGGATTGATACTCCTAGTCCTTCAGTGCTGGAGGCCACGGCACCAGAGACCCCTAGACCTACAAGTAAGGGGATGAGTTGGATAGCTCGCTTACTGCGTCCAGCGATGTAGTCAAGGCTGGGTAGGGGACAGGCTCATCGCCCGGAATAATGGAGATGTCTGGGAGAATGGTAGCCTGTAAGCAAAGGCCGGTCCAATTTGTTGGAAGTGCCGTATAGGCTAGGTTGTTGCCACAAATGAAAACTTGTCCAGGGGCGGGGCATAGGAGCTTAGAGTGGTTAGTGACTGTGGAGCAGTTGGAAAAGGTTATAAATCCTAGGTCTATGTCATAACTATTGTTTTGGGCTGGTCCCTGAAAACAGACAGAAAAGTCGAAGCCTACAGGCTGTACTCTAAAGGGGATATTGGGGGTACAATCGTTAGTGAGGGAGGAGTTCGACGTTGGAAGAGCTGTGGGCATGGGGGTCTCTACAATGATGCATAGCCAGCAGTCTTTAGCGAGGTTAGGGTTAGAGGCATTTAAGGCTATGAGAGTGGCTTCTAGGATGTTATTGGTCTGGGTATCAAGGTCTATGTCACGCGGTTTAGGTAGTGCTAGTGGATGGTACTGGATGGGAGGATATCTAAGTTTAATAATATCTTCAATTGTTTTTTGTACTATGGATTCTCTTACTCTATCCGTGGGTCCTCCACCATCTGATATGTGAACTGCTGCCCACGGCGGCCAGCAGACGGGCTGGCCAACCTTTCCGACACATGAGGCTTGGGCGTATTTGTTAGGCCCTAAAGGACTGCTGAAGTCCCAATCGCCTCCCATGGTTCTTAATTTTGTCCTATCAAGAATGGCAGTTAGAGAAATCTTCCCATCTGTTTTTGTGCACTGCTGGTAAGTGCTGTAGCAGCTCTAGTGGAGTTCATATACCTGCTGACAATTTGTGGGGCAAGGTTCTGGTCGTCCGTTAACTGGGGAAATAGGCTTGGGTTTGTTAAAACACTGCCATCTTTGTCTATTACCACCTTTTCCTGGCCTCTGTGGGTTCCTCATGAGGAAAGCAATTTTGGTCCCGCAGTCAACATGTCTCATAAACTCGGAAACTTGGGGAAAACTATAGAGGTCATCCTCTTTTTTACAATCGCAGGGCGGGCCAAAAATTTTGAGCTGGGTTTCCCCAGGGGTTCCGAGGCCGCAGTGACTCATGGGTAGTAGGATAAGAAGTAAGAACGCGGTGATTTTTTGCATGGCCTGTGAAGGAGAAAGGAGAAAATTGTCTCAGGGAGGGTTCCCCTGGATAGTTAGGTTATTTTTCCTTTGGGGGATTAATAGGTTTTATAAGGCGTTCAGGTAACCATCGCGGTCCTTCTTCTTGTGTGTCATATACACAAGCGGATCCTCGTCCCCAAATGAGGACTGGGTCAGGACCGTGCCATTTGGAAGTTAATGGGTCTTTCCACATGACTTTAGCATATTGATTTTTTGTTTCTTGATGCCAAAGGCGATCTGCAGCAGACTTACCATTTATATCTAGTTGTAGAAAATTGAGGGTAAACAATGCGTGATTGAGGATATTGCGGGGAGAACCCTTAGTAGGGTAAGCGCTACTTGTTTTGAGTTTGGCTATGGTATTTTTAAGAGTTTGGTGAGCCCGCTCTCTTATGCCTTGCCCTTGAGGATTATAGGGAATGCCAGTGATATGCTTTATCTGGAAGTGACGGCAGAATTCTTGGAATGCCTGGGAAGTATATCCAGGCCCGTTGTCTGTTTTGATTTTCTGAGGTTTACCTAGGGTAGTGATACATTGAAGAGTGTGTGCTATGATGTTTCTTGAGGCCTTGCCGCCCTGGAGGGTGGCGAAGATAAATCCACTATATGTGTCAATGATTACGTGGACATATTTGAGATTGCCAAAATCAGAGATATGGGTAATGTCCATTTGCCAAATTTCGTTGGGAAGTAGGCCTCTTGGATTAACTCCTAAATGAGGAAGTGGTAGGTGGATGAGACATCCTGGACAGTCCTTGACAATTTGTCTGGCTTGCTCTCAGGTAATTTTGAATAGAAGGCAAAGTGTATGGGCATTAAGGTGATGGAGAGCATGATAATTTTTAGCCCTGGTTACTGGGTCAATAGCGAGGGAATATATCAGGCGGGTATTTGCATCCGCAAGAGAGTTGCCTTGGAAGAGGGGGCCAGGGAGGTCAGAATGAGCCCTCAGGTGCCCGATGTAGAATGGTTTTTGTCTTTGTAAAATAAGGGACTGAAGTTCATGAAAAAGGGGGACAGCATTGGTGGAGGGCTTAATATGAGGAACTGTTTCGAGTAGGGGAACTGAGAGTGCAATGTAAGAACTATCTGTATAGAGGTTGAAAGGAGTGTTTTTTAAAGTTTTAAATATCTCTAGGATGGCAAAAAGTTCTACAAGCTATGCAGATTTGAACGGGGATCTAATGCTAAAGCATTGAGAATCTATGACATATGCTGCTATGCCAGAGGAAGAGCCGTCAGAGAAAACTAAAGAAGCGTTCTGTAAGGGAGTATTGGATGTGATTTTTAGGGAAAATAAAGGGGTATAGTCAGGCAAACTGAATAAGTCTATCGGAGGGATAATGGTTGTCAATAATTCCTTGAAATGATGAGAGGGCTATGACCTAGTCATCTTCATTTTGTGATAGCCAGTTTATTTGTTCTTTAGTATACGGGAGAGTGATCTGGTCAGGATCTTTACCAAAGTATTGGCGACCTTTTTCTCTGCCTAATTTAATAAGTTTCGTGATTAGCTGAGGATATGTAACAAGAACTTTGGACGGGGAGGAAGGTAGATGAACCCATAGGAGAGGATTGTTCTGCCATAGGACTCCTGTGGGTATGTGGGGTGTTGGGCAGATGATGAATAGGAGGGGTTTATCATAGGAGATAAAGGTGATTTGTTGTTGTCTGATAGCTGTTTCTATGATATGGAGTGTTTCTCTTGCAGCAGGGGAGAGTTGACGAGGAGATAAAGGATTAGGGTCTCCCTGTAGGATTTCAAAAAGGGGTTTGAGTTCTTCCGTTGTTAGTTTAAGATAGGTCTAAGCCAATTAATGTCGCCTAGGAATTTTTGAAAATCGTTGAGGGTCTGTAGATGGGATGTTTTGAGTTGAATTTTTTGAGTGGTGATTTTGTCTGAGTTTAATTCAAAGCCAAGATAATAGTAGGGGTCTTTTAGCTGAATTTTGTTAGGGGCAATCTGTAGGCCAAGAGAAGAGTCGTTGGTTTAGTTCTTGACTGCATTTTAGAACCTCAGAGGGTGTAGCTCCTGCTAATAAGATATTATCCATATAATGAATGATATAAATAGAGGGCCAGCGAGGTCTGAGGGGGTCTACTGCCTGTGCGACAAATTTTTGACATAAGGTGGGGCTATTTGCCATTCCCTGAGGGAGGACCTTCCACTGATAACGTTGCATAGGGCCTTTAAAATTAGTAACTGGGAGGCTGAATGCAAAGCATTCTTTGTCCAGGGGGTGGAGAGGGATAGTGAAAAAGCAGTCTTTTAGGTCTATAATAATTTTAAAATGATTATTAGGGATGGCAATAGGCAAAGGAAGGCCCGGTTGAAGGGCTCCCATCGTGATCATGGTTTTGTTAATTTCTCTAAGATCTTGTAAGAGGTGCCAAGATCCAGATTTCTTTTTAATTATGAATATTGGGGTATTCCATGGAGAGGTGTGGGTTCTAAATGTCCAGCAGCCAATTGTTCCTGTACTAACTTTGAGGCAGCTGTGAGTTTTTCACTAGTTAATGGCCATTGATCTACCCACACAGGGGAGTCAGACTTCCACTTAATTTTATCTGCACAGGAAGGTCAATGGCCGTTAGGAAAAATTTTGGCTTCCAAACCCTAATCGGTCTTCTTTGGGTGTCATGGAAAGTGGCTGTTTAATTCCTTGGTTATTTTTTCCTAGTCCTTGTCCTGGCAGAAAACCCTGATTAAGCATTTTTTTTTGTAATGATTTCATTGGGGCTACACATAATGAGCTTTAATTGAGATAGGATGTCTAGTCCCCATAGGTTAACAGGTTAGTCCTGAGACAATGTAAGGTTGTACCTGGCCTGAGTTGCCCTCACTGTCCTGCCAAGTCAGAATTTTCGAACTTTGTTTTGGATTGGTGGATTGACCAATACCCTTGAGATGGGTTATGGAGGTTTCACAAGGCCAACTAGGGGGCCAGAATGCGGTTGAAATTACTGTTGCGTCCGCCCCTGTGTCAATTAAACCTTTAAATGCCTTTCTGTCAAGTTTAAGGGTAAGCAAGGGTCTTTCAGAGGTGATTTGTTGGGTCCAGTAAATGTTAGAAGAACTGAAGGAGGAATTTAGCCTAGGTTGGTTAATGGAGGCCTTATTGGTTGTGTCTAAGGGAAGCAAGATGAGCTGGGCTATTCTTTGTCCTTTTGCAATGGATATGGGCCCTGAGGGGGCTGAGGCAAGAATGTTAATTTGTCCTGTGTAATCATTGTCAATGACTCCTGGCATAATGTGAAGACCGGCCAGGCAGGAACTACCTCGTCTTATAACTAGGCCGAACATTCGGGGGGGGGGGGGTAATGGTCCAAAAACTTCAGTGGGAATGATCTGTATTCCTTGTTCTGGTATTAATATTGTGTCGGAGGTGGCACAGAGGTCCAATCCTGCGCTTCCTGGGGTGGCACGGGAAAGGGAATCGATGCCTGGGCGGGAAGAATCTGTTGTGGAATGAACCTGATAGCCCCTTGGTTCGGTGTTGTTCTCGGGGCCAGGGGCTGGCCCCTTAAGGGGTTTCCCGGCCAGGGTGGAAGGACTTTCCTCTCATTATCTGTCTTGGAGTGACACTCATTAGCCCAATGAAGGCCACGCCGGCAGCGTGAGCAGACAGACTTGGGAGGAGGCCGGGGTTGTTAGGATTGGGGCAGTTATTAACAAAATGGCCTGGCTGTTTGCAATTGAAGCAAGTTTTCTTGCTGTGTGCTCTGTATGTTTGGTGGTTTTTGGGAGAAATTTTCTAAAGCCGCTCCCATAGCTGCGCCAATGGTGTGGGAGTGGCCTATCCCAGAGCAGAGTCTAATATAATCAGAGAGACTGTTACCTCTGTGGGGTCTGATCGTTTCTTGGCAAATAGGGTTGGCATTTTCATAAGCTAAATGTTTTAAGAAGGAGCTTTCCGTCTCTCCTACTCCACTAGTCTCTCAGCGGCATCGGTGAGGCAGCTGACGAAATCACTGTAAGGTTCGTCAGCCCCCTGACGAATCTTGGCTAACGAGGTGGTAGCAGAACTCTTAGGAGGAAGACGGCGTCAGGCTTTAAGCCCTGTAACCTGAATCTGGGCCAGTAAGCCAGGGGGAAATTTCGCTTGAATCTCATTAGTTTCAAAAGGAGGTTTGCCTAAAAGTTTGTCTCTTGTCCAAGAGCGAGAATCCTTACTTTCACTATTGCGTTGTACAGTCTCTCGGCAGTTTTCAACAAAGTCAGTGCACCAAAGGACAAAATCCCCTCCCGAAAGGGTGGCTCTAGCCAGAGATAACCAGTCATTAGGGGTAAGCCACCTATCGCTTAAACTTTCAATGAGGGCGACAGTGAATGGCGCCGTAGGGCTGTAATCTTTAACAGCAGCCTTGAGGTCTTTGAGATGTTTTAGATTGAGTCTACGATATTTCTGGTTAGAACTGACTGGGGTGGAGTTGGGCTCCTCAGCATCTGATGTTTCGCCCTCTGAGTCTGCATCAGGTGGTTCAGACTGATGTTCAGACTGATTGTCATTACTGTTCCCCTCGGGGGACGTAGTGGGGTGGGCTGACTACGAGTGACAGGAAAGGTATGGAGGAGAGTCTTTGATTTTGGTTGAGGAGGTTTAGGGTCTTTTGGAGTGGTAGAGAGGGTGGTGAGTTCTGCCTCAAGGGTTCGGAGTTCTTTGATTAATTGGATATGTTCACGCTTTTGTTCAAGGACTTCCTTTAAGGAGGATATGTTTTGGGTAAGACTTTTCTTGGCTTGCCTGAGGGATCATAGTCACTGGGGAATGTAGAGGCAGGGCCAGAAAAGGAGGGGGGTTTTATGAGGGGAACGGGATTATAAGGCCGTGGTCTTTTGAGGGCGGGGGCAGTAAGACCCCAAGGGTCGTCCCCATCATGATAGTGGGCGGCTTGGTCTTCAAGAGTCTCCTGGTCCTCGGGGGAAAGGCTGTCATCGAATGGATTGTCATTCGTTATTTTTAAGGAGAAATAAATTTTTGGAAGCTGAGCGTCGGAGGAGGGGTTTTTAATAGGCTCTGGTCTTTCTTTTTCAGTGTCCTCTTGGGGCGGGTGGTTAGGCATATCTATAGCGACTGATGGACAGGTTGAAGAGGGGCGGGAAGCCTCCCTTAAGGCTGCTTCCCCTGTTTTTATTATGTCTTTTATATCCAGGTCCTGATGGTGGACTTTAAGGATAGCATGGATGAGATTCCAATAGGAGAAGGTTGTAACGGGTATTTTTTCGGGGCCCAAAGTTTGGTAAAAATCTTGAAGGGCATTGCCTACCCTCTGCCATTGTCTGCAGTCGATGGTGCCCTCAAGCGGAAACCAGGGGCATGTATCATGGATAAACAAGAAAAATTGTCTAAGATCCTTTTTTTTTACCCTTACTCCTCGTGTCCTGAGGGATTCCTTAAGACCATTAAGAAAAAGTTCACAAGAACTAAGAGAGGAGCCCATGGCTGTTGGTGTAAATAAGTATTCTCTTCCGCGTAAGCCTCTGGGACGTATAATCCCCATGGCAGGTCAGCCCAGAGTGCGGGGCATCATGGTCAATAGCCCTGTCAGTGGTTTCTGTTCGCCTGAAAAGGCCCCTGCTTACGTGAACAATCGGCAGGTATAATCTGCCTGCTCGGCTCCGCTTGGGCAGAGAAGCTGCTAGGACCCTCCTGCCTTGCCTTTGGGAGTCAGCTCTCTGGGGTGCGCCCTAACGGTGGACGACCTTTAGTTTGTAGTAAGCTCAGGGTTTGCGAGAGACCTGACAAGGAAATTAACTATGAACGTCCGCTCCTCAGGGTGATTCAGAGTTCCGCTCAATCAGGCCATGGTACCCTTAACTCTTCCCGGGTCGATGAGTCAGGTGCTTATTAGCGGACTAGAGAAAGGGAATTAGAACTAAAAAGGGCTAAATCTCTCTTAATTTCAATGAATAAAGCTTTGAAAAAGGGGTTCTGTCTGCAAAATCATCTGCAAAATCGAAACCAAGATCGTACTCACAGACGAGTTATGTGCGGAGATCAAAAGACGAGTCTTCACTCACGGTAGTCCGCGGCGACTCAGGAGACGAGCCTTCACTCACGGCAGTCTGTGGCGGCTCAGGAGGGGATCCGGCCGGATGGGTGTGCAGATGTTCCCTGAAGCGCCGACCCTCGAGCCCCACGTTGGACGCCAGTTATGCCCCTGCCCAAAGGGTCATTCAACAGGGGCAGTGAGGCGACGCACCTAAGAGAATGAGAAACTGACAGGGACACGAAGAAAGGAGGCAAGGCAAATGCTGTTCTGATCAAGCCTCAAAATTTTATTTCCATTGGCTCTTCTTATATATGCTCAGAAGGGGGAAGGGGAGGGGGAAAAAAGGCGCGAGGATGTATGTGGCCTAAGCTGATTGGCTAAGCTAGTTCCAGGTGCTGGCTGCTGATTGCAGATGTGGCGGTTACGACTTTCCTGGTTGGGGAGGTTTCAAGTCTGCAGTTCTGGCCTTAGGGGAAAATCCACAACCCCTGCTGTATTTTCCTGGCTCCTGACATAGTACTATTAATTACTACTAGTATTTTACCTTTTTGGACATTCTATTTTCATCTTTCCTTTAGCATAATTTTACTCCAACTCAACTCTACCTTTATGCCAACACTATGCTCCTAACTTTCCCCATTTTGTTGTCTTGTTTCTCTTTCCCTTTTCCAACTTCAGTTTTCCCCTATTCTTTTTCTTTACCTGGTTAAAATTTCACCCCACTTATATATCTAATTTCAAATCACCTAATACAAGTCCATATAAACCTCTCTCCTCTTGTCTTCACCAGCCAAAAAGTTGTTTTTTCTCTATGTCCTTTGGTTACTATTGGCCTGCACAGGGATTATATCGATTTTTTGAACTTTTTCGTGAGATTTTTTTAGCATATTCTACTTGTTTTATTTTGCTTTTTGCTTGCTTTGTTTTTTACCTCTCTTCTCCCTTGCCTCTCTCGATACCAGTTGCTATTTACAGTTTGTATTAATCTCTAGGCACTGGTTGCTGGCCTTTATTGGGAGTAGTGACTGCTCTATTGGAGTTTTCTCCTGACATATATATTTTGTTCCCCTTTTCTCTCTTATCTGCTTTCTTTTCTCTCTGACTTTGTTTCTCTTTCTCTTTTCTTTTTCTTCTTCTCCTTTTTTTAAATTTTATTTTATTTTATTTGTAGTTCATTTATTTTTTTTCTCCCTCTCCCAATTTGATTTTGGCACTTCTTTCCTTTCTTTGTCCCTCAATTTCCTCTTCCTCTTTCTCTACTTACCCCTAATTTGTCTTTCATTGGTCACCTTATTAGTAATTATTAACATCGTGAATACATTTCTGTACAGTGCCTTGTGTGCCTACTGAGTCGTGCTGTAGTTTGTGCCTTTGAATCAAAGTAGGAGAAAGAACTACATAGCCAGACACCAGGAGAAGAAAAAACATGGGCAGAAGAAGAAACAGCCCGCATATGACACTTAGGCAGGTATCACAAGAAAAGGAAGTAAACAAAATAGAAGCAGAAATAAGCCTGCCAGAGAAAGAATTCAGAGAAATGATCATAAGGTGGAAGAAAAGAATGGAAGACAAAATCGACAATGTGAGTAAGAGCCAAGAGGAAATGAAGAAGAAGCAAGAAGAAATGCAGAAGCAGCAAGAAGAAATGCATAAGAAGCAGGAAGAAATGGGGAAGAACCTAAAAGAACTGCAGAATAATCAAGAAGAAATGAAAAATGACATCACTGCTTTAAAAAACTCAACAGAAAGCATCAAAAGTTGACTAGAAGAAGCAGAGGACCCCATCATAGAAGACACGGTAGGAAAAAATACCCAAATACAGCAGCTTCTTGAAAAAAAAGTTAAAAAGCTAGAGGAGAGCCTAAGGTTACTTTGGGATAACATGAAACAAAACAACATCCGCATAATTGGGGTTCCAGAAAGAGTGGAAACTAAACAAGGAGTAGAGAATATGTTTGAAGAAATAATGACAGAAAATTTCCCCAATATAGGAAAGAAAAAACCCACACAAATCCAAGAAGCTTACAGAGTCCCAAGCAAAATGAACCCCAACAAACCGACACCAAGGCACATTATAATTAAATTGGCAAACACCTACGACAAAGTAAGAATCTTAAAAGCAGCCAGAGAGAAACAGAAAGTTACCTACAAAAGAACCCCCATAAGACTAGCTACTAATTTCTCAACAGAAACTCATCAGGCCAGTAGGGAATGGAATGAAATATACAAAGTCATGCACAGAAAGGGTCTGAATCCAAGAATACTGTACCCTGTAAGACTCTCTATCAAAATTGAAGGTGAATTCAGAAGCTTCACAGACAAAAAAGGACTAAGGGAATATGTTACCACCAAACCAGCAATGCAAGAAATGTTAAAAGGTCTGCTGTAATAAAAAGAAAGAGGAAGCAAAGAAGGAACTCGGGGGTAAGGACTAAATATGGCAACAGATAAGTACATATCAATAAAAACTTTAAATGAAAACGGATAAAATGTTCCAATCAAAACACATAAGGTAACCGATTGGATAAGGAACCATGATCCATATATCTGCTGTCTGCAAGAAACCCAACTTAAGAAAAGAGATGCACACAGGTTGAGGGTGAAGGGATGGAAGATAGTATTTCAGGCAAATGGAAATGAAAAAAAAAAGCTGGGGTTGCAATACTTATATCTGAAAAATTAGATCTCATAGAGAAGGACATAACAAGAGATAAAGAAGGCCACTTCATAATACTAAAGGGAACAATCCAAGAAGAATAAATAACTGTGATAAACATATATGCACCCAATATAGGAGCACATAAATACATAAGAAAACTCTTGGAGGATATTAAGGGAGAGATTCACAGCAATACTATCATAGTAGGAGACTTTAATACCCCACTGTCACCATTGGACAAAACCTTTAAACAAAAAATCAGCAAAGAAACATCAATCCTAAACAACTCACAAGACCAGATGGAATTAATTGACATCTTCAGAACATTTCACCCGAAAGCCACAGAATATACATTCTTCTCCAGTGCACATGGGTCATTTTCAAAGATAGATCATATGTTGGGTCTTAAGAAAAGTCTCTTCAAATTCAAGAAGATAGAAATCATATCAAGCATCTTCTCAGACCACAGTGGCATAAAAATGGAAATCAACTACAATAAAAACAATAGAAAGAAATCAAACACATGGAGACTAAACAGCATGCTATTAACAACTGGGTAACCAGATAGATCAAGGCAGAAATAAAAAACATCATGGCAAAAAATGACAATGAGAACACAACAATCCAAATTTATGGGACACAGTGAAAGCAGTCTTGAGAGGGAAGTTCATTGCCCTACAAGCCTACTGCAAAAAACAGGAAACAATGGTAATAAATTACCCAACTCTACAACTCAAAGAGCTAGAATGAGAGCAACAAGAAAAGGCCAGTGTAAGCAGAAGGAAGGAAATAGTGAAGATCAGAGCTGAGATAAACAACCTGGAGACCAAAGAAACAATTCAAAAGATCAACAAAACCAAGAGCTGGTTCTTTGAAAGGATAAACAAGATTGATGGACCTCTAGCCACACTCACCAAGAAACAAAGAGAGAAGACCCAAATAAACACAATCAGAAATGAAAGAACAGAAATAACAACAGACCCTGTGGAAATACAAAGGATTGTTAAAAAAAATTCTATGAACAACTCTATTCCAACAAATTGGACAACCTCCAAGAAATGGACATGTTCCTAGAAAAATATAACCTTCCAAAACTCAATGAGGAGGAATCTAAACATCTCAATAGTCCAATAACTATGGAAGAAATTGAAGCAGTCATCAATAACTTCCAGCAAACAAAAGCCTGGAACCAGATGGCTACACAGGAGAGTTTTACCAAACATTCAAGGAAGAATTAAAACCTATCCTTCTGAGAATATTCAAAAACATTCAAGAAGAAGGAACACTTCTAAATACCTTCTATGAATCCAGCATCACACTAATACCAAAACCAGATGAAGACAACACAGTGAAAGAGAATTATAGGCCAATATCTCTCATGAACATAGATGCCAAAATTCTCAACAAAATTCTAGCAAATCGGATCCAGCAGTACATCAGAAAGATCATACACCATGACCAAGTAGGATTCATCCCAGGAATGCAGGGATGGTACAATATCCGCAAAATCAATAAACATGATACATCACATAAACTAATTGAGAGGTAAAAATCACATAGTCATATCAATTGATGCAGAAAAAGCATTTGACAAAATCCAACACCCTTTCTTGATAAAAACTCTCAGCATACTGGGAATAGGAGGAGCATACCTCAACATCATAAAAGCCATATATGTAAACCCAAAGCTAACATCATACTCAATTGGCAAAAAGTAGAACCATTTCCCCTAAGAACAGGAACAAGACAGGGATGCCCACTCTCACCTCTCCTGTTCAACATAGTACTGGATGTATTAGCCATTGCAATTAGACAAGAGGAAGAAATAAAAGGCATCCAAATTGGAAAAGAAGAAGTAAAGCTGTCCTTATTTGCAGATGACATGATATTGTACATAAAAAACCCAAAGGACTCCATTCCAAAACTGATCGACTTAATTAATGAATTTGGCAAGGTAGCAGGATACAAAATTAATGCTAAGAAGTCCGTGGCATTTCTATACACTAATAGTGATATTACAGAAAGAGAGACTAAAAAAGCAATACCATTTACCATCACACCAAAAAAATTAAGATACCTAGGAATAAACCTAACTAAAGAAATAAAAGACCTATATGTAGAAAACTACAGGACACTGAAAAACGAGATAGAGGAAGACGTTAACAGATGGAAGAGCATACCATGCTCATGGATTGGGAGAATCAACATCATTAAAATGTCCATACTACCCAAAGCAATCTATAGATTAAATGCACTACCCATTAAAATACCAACGACATATTTCACAGACCTAGAAAGAATTCTTCATAGATTCAACTGGAACAAAAAAATACCACGAATAGCTACTGCAATTCTGGGAAAGAAGAATAAAGTAGGTGGGATCTCAATACCAGATTTCAAGCTATAATACAAAGAAAGTGTTCTCAAAACAGCCTGCTACTTGCACCAGAACAGACATATATACCGATGGGATAGAATAGAGAACATAGATATCCACCCAAACCACTGTGCTCAACTAATATTTGACAAAGGAGGCAAGAACATTCAATAGAGCCGAGATAGCCTCTTCAATAAATGGTGTTGGGAAAATTGGAGAGATACATCCAAAAAAATGAAACTGGACCACTGTCTTACACCAAATACAAAAATAAACTAAAAATGGATACAGGACTTAAACATTAGAAGGGAAACCATAAAAATACTAGAGGAATCCACAGGCGGCACAATCTCAGATATATGCCGAAAGAACTTCTTCACTGATACTGCTCCAAAGGCAATGGAAGCTAAAGAAAAAATAAACAAATGAGACTACATCAAAATAAAATCTTTTGCACAGCAAAAGAAACCATCAATAAAACAACAAGAAAGATCACTGTATGGGAGAACATATTTGCAAATGACATCACTGATAAAGGTTTAATCTCCAACATCTACAGCCAACTTATACAACTTAATAAAAGGAAGATAAATGATCCAATAAAAAAATGAGCAACGGACCTAAATAGAACCTTTTGGAAAGACAACAGAAGGAAGGCCAAGAGACACATGAAAACATGTTCATCTGAGAGATGCAAATGAAAACGACAATGTGATACCATCTTACACCGGTCAGAATTGCAATCATCAACATATCACCAAAAAGTGTTGGCGAGGATGTGGAGAAAAAGGAACCCTTGTGCACTGTTGGTGGGAATGCTGACTAGTGCAGCCACTGTGGAGAACAGTATGGAGTTTCCTCAAAAAACTAATAATGGGTCTCCCATTTGACCCTGTAATCCCACTCTTAGGAATTTATCCTAAGAAATTACAAACACCAGTAAGAAAGGATTTATGCACCCCTATATTCATAGCAGCATAATTTACAATAGCTACAATTTGGAAACAGCCTAGGTGCCCGTCAGCAGATGATTGGATCAGAAAACTGTGGTACATCTACCCAATGGAATTCTATGCTGCCATTACAAAGAAGGAATTCGTACCATTTGCAGCAACCTGGTTGGAACTGGAGAGCCTTATGCTTAGTGAAATAAGCCAGTCAATGAAGGAGAAGCATCACATGATCTCACTCATTTGTGGATAATAAAGAACATTATAAACTGATGAACCAAATGATAGATACAGAGCCAGTAAAGCTTCAAACAGGCTGTGAAATTACAGCAGGAAGATTAAAGTTAGGTGAGGTATATAAGAGACCAATCAAAGGACTTGTATGCATGCATATAAGCATAACCAATGAACACAGACACTGGGGGTTGGGATAGCCTGGGAGGGCGGAGGGGCAAGGGGAGATACGTATAAAAATTAAAAAAAATAAAACATTAAAAAAATGAGTAGTAAAGAAATAAAAAGAGAACAATGCATGGACTTGGAGCTGGGTAGAGGAAATAGATATATAGGTACACCAAACAGAGACTACAATAATGACACCTCAATGAAGCAGATAAAGAATATCTATATTAAGCAAGGCGTAAAAGAGAGGAAAGAAAAACTAAAGTGGAAACAGGAGAAGATAAAACAGGATGAAAAGGGGAGAAGTGAGGAAGAAAGGTGTAGAAAAAAGAAAAATATGATAATATAATAAAAACATAAAAACATAATTGTGAAAAAATAATAAAAAATATTAAAAATAAAAACAACTGTAAATGAAATATTAAAAAATTATAAAGTGAGGTGTCATTGGCTTCAGCCATGCTTTAATGCCTCATGGGACCTGTTTTAAGACCCCATTCCTTTGTTCCATCTTACACTTGTCAGTTTCCTGTTAGGTAGTCAGCACTATTTTGAATTTCCAAGCATTCCACTGCTTCTCTCTTTGTGTCTGTCTCCAAGCCTTGGCTGCAAGCAGGTGATACCAATCTGCTTACTTTGCCTGTCTTCCTGATGTGGATTATAAATCACTCAAGCATCTATTTCTGAAAGGATTTAGGTAGGGGTGGTGCTGTGTCACTTTTCAGGACTGAATGTCCCCCCTTCAACTCAGTCCCTGAGGGCTCTCCTTGGGGGATATTTTGAGTCTTTGCTTCCTTTGTAAAGCTCAAAGTTTAGGTTAGGTGTGGCAGTATTAGCTGCCTTGAGGCTGCTATGAGGAACTGTTTCTACAGGAGAAAGATGGCTGCTGAGGTTTAGAGGGTCAAGAATGTCTAAGTGCTTGATTCCAGGTCACCTCTCCCTGTCCTGCTCTCCTCCACAGCCTCTCCCCAAGCTCCACAAATCTGCACCTCTTCCTACACTGCAGCCTCAGGTAATTTTTATTGAAAGGTCTTATTAACTGGGTTTAGAATATAAAGTCAAAGACAAAACAGAGCCAAAATAACACATGACTGTGATTTCCTCTCCCCTTGGCACCACACAGCTCAGGAAGCTTCTTAAGCTGCCTTTCTGGGTGTAGCCTCTCTTGGCTGTGGACTTATATCTAGATTCCCCAGCCTCAAGCAGCCTCGTGGACTTCCTTTCCACAGTCACATGTTATATCTGTTCCCATGGGATGTGGACTTGGTGCAGGAAATCTTCCTTCTGACCCTCTTAGCCTGGTTGTTGCATGTCTCTCTTCAGGTTTGCTCCCTGATCCTACCATTCTCCTGTCCTCTACCCTTCTTGGCTGTGAATTGTATCACTATCTGTGTCTAATTCGCCAATTCTGGGTGGATGTTAATTAGTTGCTCCTTCCATCTGCTCTGGGACAAGGCACATGACATGTCTGCCTATTCAGCCACCATTTTATTTTGAAAACTATAGTTATTTTAATACTCGTTTTTAACCTTTATACTGTAATTACATGGCTAGCACTAATATATTTACAGCTTTCTTATTTTGACTGGATATTTCTTATCTTTACCAGAGTCTTGTGTAATTTCATATACTTGTATGTCACTAATGTATTTTATTTTCAGCTTGAAGAACTTTCAGTATTTCTTACAAGGCAGGTCTAGTTGTGGTGCACTCCCCCAGCTTTTGTTTGTCTGAGAAAGCCTTTTATCCTTCTCTCCTGAAGGTTAACCCTGCCAATAAAGTATTCTTGGTTAATATTTTTTTTTGTCTTTCAACACTTTGAATACATAATTCCATTCTCCTATAAATATTCTGCTGAGAAATCTGCTGCTAACTTAAATGGATTCTTTTGTATATTACTTTATTTTTACCTGCATTTATTTAATATTACTTTTTAAATATTTTTGACAGTTTAATTGTAATGTGTCTTGGAGAAGATCTTTTGAGATTGTTATCACAGTGTGTTCCTTTAGTTTCATAGATTTGTATGTCTAAGTCCTTCCCCAGGTTTGAGAGAGTCTCAGCTATTATTTCCTCAAATAAAGTCTATGCTCCCTTTCTCTTTCTTATTTCCTGGAACACCAATTATTGTAAAATATATTTGCCTTTTTGATATAAATTGAGAGCTCACAGATAATGTCATCATTTTTTTTAAGTTTTATTTCTGGGCTCTCAATTCTGTTCAAATTGGTCTGTGTATCTGTTTTTCTGTCAATACCACATTGTTATGATAATAATAACTCTAGCATAATTTAAAGTGAAGTAGTGTGATATCTCTGACTTGGATCTTTTTTCTCTTGATTTTTTTGGCTATTTGAAGTATTTTGTTGTTCCATACAAATGTGATGATATTTTTTTCTATTTCTTTAAAAAAATGACATTGGGATTTTGATGGCTAGAATGTAAACTGGTACAGTCATATGGGAAAAATTGGAAGTTTCTCAAAAAATTAGGAATAAAGTTACCATATGATGCAGCAATCTCTCTTCTGGGTATTTAACTAAAACAAATTGAATACATTTATTTGCAAAGACATATGCATCCCTATGTTCATTGCAATGTTACTCACAGTGGCCAAGACATGGAAACTATGAGTGTCCTTCGGTATATGATTGGGTATAGAAGATGTGGTGCATGTGAGTAGTATTCTGTAGAATACTACTCAACCATAAGAAAAGACAGAATACTGCCATTTGTAACAACATGGATGCACCTTGAAAATATTATGTTAAGGGATATAAGTCAGTCAAAACAGCTAAGAAGCATATGATTTCACTCATTTGTGTGATATAAAACTGAAACTTATAGTCACAGGCCACAGTATAAGGGTTACTAGAGGGAAAGGGATGGGGGTAGCAAAGGTTAAAATGACTAAATATATGATGACAGAAGATGATTTTACTTTGGGCATTGGGTACATAAAGCAATATACAGATCTTGTATCAGAGAAATGTACACCTAAAACCTATATGATCTTATTAACTAATGTCATTTCAGTAAATTCAATAAAAATAAAAGTTTTAGTTCTTTCTCCTCTTCTAACTGAAATAATTTTATATTTATATTTTCCAAGTTACTTATTCTTCTATCTGGTCTGCCTTATTACCAATGTTCTCTATTGCAATCTTCTAATTCATTAAATTCTTCATTTCCAGAATTTCTGTTTTGTTCTTTTTATTATTTCAATATCTTTGGTAAAGAACTCCTATTCACTAATTTTATTTCTGAGTTCATTGATTGAATTGTGTTCTGAGGTTTCTTGTAGCTCGTTAAATTTCCTCATAACAGTTATTTTGAACTCTATCATTTAGGTCACAATATTCCATGCCTTGGAGTTAATTTGTTCAGTTATCATTTTTAAATTTAAAAAGATTATATTTATTATTGAAAGTACTAGAGGCCCAGTGCTCAAAATTCGTGCAGGGAGAGGTGTCCCTTAGCTTATCCTGCACCCTCTCCAATCTGGGACCCCTTGAGGGATGTCCAATTGCCCGTTTAGGCCAGACATGGAATTGGGCCTAAATGGGCAGTCAAACATCCCTCTCACAATTCAGGACTGCTGGTTCCCAACTCTCAGCTGCCTGCCTTCGAGATCAGATGCAGTTGGTCTTCAGACATTTTCTATTGATAATGCTGGCTTCTTTTGGCTGCAGAGCTACTTTGTATCAAGAGTAGATGTTTAGACATAGTCCTACCTCCCAGCTGTCAGGTGAATGAGAGTCCTGGATATCAGGTGGCAGAGAGCTATATCAGACCAACTGCTGATTCTCTAGGAGTGGGACTTCCTCCTCCCTGCTGTCAGAGGACTGTCAGGCTACTGAAGGAACACCCCCCATACACAAATTTTGTTCACCAGCCCACTAGTGGTGTCATAATGCTGAGGTCCTCAATGATTCTTTTTATCAAATATTATATTTTTGTTATAAAATTTTAATTTGGTTTATTTAACAGTTTCTATTTATATACTCAAAATATTTATCTTTCTTTTAATTTCAAAGTTTTTACCAGTACTTCTCAAAATGTGGTTATATTAGTTTATTTAATATCCTTGTTTGATAACTTTTATATCTGGATCATCTTGTGGTTTGCATTCATTAATTTCCTATTTCTTTTATTCACATTTAAAAATTATTTGTATAGTGAATGATATTGAATTGTATTCTGAACCTTTTGAACATGATATTGTTAAAATGATGATTTGTTGATTTCTTTCTCTATTTTAGCAGAAGTTCAACTTGTGTAGGTTCAGTCTGGAAATTGTCTTGCCATTTGTTGATGATTATTCCAATGTAAATTAAATTTTCAAAGCTATTCCTCTACTACTAAGAGTCTGTGCCATATGTGCCACTAGAGAGTCAGTATCAGACTTGGATGGTGGTTTGTGTCAGTAATGAAAGCTTCTGATACGCTGCTTTGGGTCTCTCCTTTACATGCACAGCTCACCAGTGCACTTGGAATTTTGTTAATTCAAACCTAGAATTAGGGGATCACCTAACAAGGTCTCTCTTTTCTTTTATTTCCACCACACACTTGATACTAGGTTCATCTATTTTCTGTACTCTAGTTTTAAGAATGAGTTTCTATCAAAATTTTAGTCATTCAAGATGGCAGTTTTGTACATTTGAGGCCACCTTCAGAAAAAAGCAATGAGAGAAAAATATATAAAAATAGGAAAAAATTATATAGACACTAGAGGTCTGGTGCATGAAATTCATGCATGGGTAGGATCCCTAGGTCTGGCCAATGATTCAGAACAAATCTGTGGAGAGACTGGCAGGGCAATTGGGGGGCCCCTGCTATCATGCACCCTTGCTGACCTTGAGCCACCTGCTCACTGACCCCGCCACTGCTGCCAGTTCCTACTCTGTGGGACTACTGGCAGGGTGAACAAGGGAGCCCCCTTCTGGCATCTGCCTTGGCTGTCCTGAAGCCTGTGGGCTGGGAACAGCTCTTTTGTTGAGCATCTGCCCTCTGGTGGTCAGTGCATGTCATAGTGACCAGTTGTTCCACCTTTCAGTTGATTTGCATATTAGGATTTTATTATATAGGATTATTTGAACCACTGAGTTTCATTTGCCTAAGTCCTCAACAACAACAACAACAAAAAGATAGGGTTTCTCTTTTAGTTTAGGTAACTGTGCCATGACTGGGGCTACTCTGAAGACAGAACCTAGAGAAGGAAAAAATGAATAAAAATGAGTAATATCTTTAACCAGCTTGTTCAAAGTGGTCTTTTCTACTAATTTTACCAGCATGACAGGTTTTCTTTCAAAGTATTCACTGTCCCCATCTGCTTTGCAATTCTGCATTACACTGCCCTAAAGTCAGAGGCAAGAAACAGAAAAGTGGATAAATCCCTGTAAACTCACTTTCATAGGAAATATTCTGGTTTTTATTCTCTCCTGAATCTCTTTACTCTTGTTAACTTTTAAGAGTTCTATTTCTATTTTTGTCCAGAGATTTTAGCTGAAACCAGTAAGTGAGGTAGACAGTAGTGGTCCTACCAGAATTTTTCTTAAAATTATTTTATAATTAAAATTTTAATTGAAATAACTCTGGATTTGTATTTAGTTGTAAAACAAATAATATAGAGAGGTCACTTATTTATTTTACCTATGTTCCTCCAATGGCAACTTAAAAAAAAACAAACAGTAATGAAATATTAGAACCAGGATACTGATATTGGTATCAGGATACTTTATTAAGATTTCCCCAGATAGCTGAAGCTGGTTTGGCTCAGTGGATGAAGCATATGCCTGTAGACTGGAAGGTCCCAGGTTTGATTCCGGTCAAGGGCACGTACCTTAGTTGTGGGCACATCCCCAGTGGGAAGTGTGCAGGAGGCAATTGATTGATGTTTCTCTCTCATCAGTGTTTCTAGTTCTCTATCTCTCTCCCTTCCTTTCTGTAAAAAAAATCAATAAAATATATTTTTAAAAAATATTCCCCCAGATATTTACTTATTTGTGTCTGTGAGTGTGTATATTAAATTCTATAAAATTATATCATCTGTATAGATTCCTTTATTCATAAAACAATCATTTCTGTTTAATCCCAATATCCCTGTTCTGCAGCACAGTCCAGTTATTGAGCCCATCCAAATATCCATCATGTTGTCCACACCTACCATCCTCTTGTCTCTTTTCTCCATTCCTGAATCCTGGAAACCACTAATCTGTACTACATTTCTAATATTTTATTATTTCAAAAAGATTGCATAGCAGAAACCGGTTTGGTTCAGTGGATAGAGCGTCAGTCTGCAGACTGAAAGGTCCCAGGTTCGATTCCAGTCAAGGGTATGTACCTTGGTTGTGGACACATCCCCAGTAGGGGGCGTGCAAGAGGCAGATGATTGGCCTCTCTCTCATCTATGTTTCTAGCTCTCTATCCCTCTCTCTTCCTCTCTGTAAAAAAACAATAAAAATATATTAAGAAAAAAAAAAGATTACATAAATGGAACCCTACAATATGTAACCTTTTGTAATTGGCAGTTTTTACTCAACATTATTCCTTGGAGTTTTATCCAAGTAGTTGCATGTCCAATAATTTGTTTCATTTTATTGCTGGGCATTAGCGCCTAATACATATTTACCATGGATTCATTAACCATTCACCAGTTGAGACACATCTGAGCTGACTCCAGTTTTTCGCTATTATAAATAACTCTTCTATGATCATTAGTGTACAGACTTCTGTGGGAACTTAAAAAGTGGTATTTATTTTAGTGTGATAAATGTCTAGGAGTCCAATTGCTGGGTTGCGTGTTAGTTACACATGAGCTCTTTAGGAAACTGTCACACCATTTTCCAGAGTGGCTGTAACATTTTACATTTCAATTAGCATTGTAGAAGTTATTGACACATCCATGTATGTTTTGGTATAGTAAGCATATTTTAAAAAATATATTTTATTGATTTCTTACCGAGAGAAAGGGAGAGGGATAGAGAGTTAGAAACATCGATGAGAGAGAGAGACATCAATCAGCCGCCTCCTGAACACCACTTACTGGGGATGTGCCCACAACCAGGGTTCATGCCCTTGTCCAGAATCGAACCCAGGATCTTTCAGTCTGAAGGCCGACACTCTATCCACTGAGCCAAACTTGTTTCGGCTATACTAAGTATTTTAATTTTGGACATACTGGTCATTGTATGGTGATGTGTCATTGTGGTTTAAATTTGAATTTCTCTGGAAGAAAATACTATTTGGCAGATTTTAATGTACTTATTTTTATCTGTATATTTATTTGTTAAAATTTACTTTCAAATATTTTACTCATTTTCCAATTAGATATTTTATTGTTCAGTTAAGAAAAATAGCTTCATTGAGATAATTCACATATATAATCCACCCATGTAAAATATGAAATTTAATGGTTTTCTTATATTCACATATATGTGTAGCCGTTGTCAATTTTAGACTATCTTCATCAATAGTCAAGGAAAAACATATATAGTGGTACCTCGAGATACGAGTGCCCTAACATACGAGATTTTTGAGATATGAGCCGTGGAGCAAGCAATTTTTGCTTTGAAATATGAGCAACATTTGAGATAGGACTAATCGTGCGGATCAGCCGGGTGCACACGACCCACCAGTTTACCGCAACTCGAGTGTCTCATAGTTTCCCACACCTCAAGGTTACGGAACAAATTAAACTTGTATCTCAAGGTACCACTGTATTTTATTTTAAAATTTTAATGTTGACATTATTGCAGGTGATCCCTTTTGCCACTCTTTTGTCCAACTACACTCACCCCTGCCCCCACCTCCTTTTGCATTCTCCAAACTATTGTCAATGTCTCTGTGGTATGCATATATGTTCTTTAGCTAATCCCTTCAACTACTATTTTTTTATTCTTTCTTGTTGAAAGTATTATATATGTCCACCTTTCCCCGCATTGACCTCTCCCAGCCTGACCCATCCCCAGCCTAGGCCTTCACCCTCCTATTATCTGTGGTCATTTGGTTATGCTTATATGCATACAAGTTCTTTGGTTGATCTCTACACTCCCCCCATCCCCTGCTTTCCTTCTGAAGTTTTACTGTCTATTACATGCATCTATATCTCCGGATCTATGTTTGTTAATCAGTTTAAGTTCATTACATTCCACAAATGAGTGATATCATGTGATACTTATCTTTCTCTGACTGGCTTATTTCACTTAGTATAATGATCTCCAGGTCCACCTATGCTGTTGCAAGTGGTAAAAGTTCTTTCTTTTTTATAGAAATATAGTATTCCATTGTGTAGATGTACTACTGTTTTTTAATCCACTCATCTGCTGATGGGCACTTAGGATTTTTTCAAATCTTTGCTATTGTAAATTGTGCTTTTATGAACATAGGGAGACATGTGTTCTTTCTGATTTATATTTCTTATTTTTGGGGGCTATATTACTCTAAGTGGGGTTACTCGGTCAAATGGGAATTTGAGGAAACTCCATAGTATTTTCCACAGTGGCTGATCCAGTCTGCATTTCCACCAACAGTGTCCTAGGATTCCCCTTTCTTCACATCTTTGCCAGGACTTGTCATTTGTTGATTTATTGATGATAGCCATTCTGACAGGTATGAAAGAGTATGCGTGAAGCCAGCACTTTCCCAATACTGTCATAAGAGTGCACCAAGGAATGTGGAAGGCTGGGTGTTAGCAGGACTGTGTTGAGATAGTGGTGGCTTAAAGCAGTAGTCGGCAAACTCATTAGTCAACAGAGCCAAATATCAACAGTACCATGATTGAAATTGCTTTTGAGAGCCAATTTTTTTAAACTTAAACTTCGAATGGCACATCAAAACAGACTCATTCAGGCCGTGGTATTTTGTAGAAGAGCCACAGTCAAGGGGCCAAAGAGGCACATGTAGCTCACGAGCCACAGTTTGACAACTGATTTAAAGCAATTTCCTGACCTAATAGCCTCAAAGTAAATGTTTACTGGACCTTACTGATTTTACTAATCTTTATTGTCCTTAGAGATGGTCTGTCTGCTAACTGTTTGCCAGGCTTTACTGAGGATAAAATGTGTATCTAAAACTGAATAAAAAGCAGATAAAGCCAGGTTTCTGTGCGACTCTCCATGAGAGGTCTACACCTAGCCCCCATGCCTTCTAAATTCATTTCTCTTGTCTAGTGCTTTCATTTGTGTGTCACCACCTCCTTCACATCCTGAACCCCTACTGCAAAAGGTTGCTACAAGAGTAGCTCATTGTCATTATTATTTGCATCTCTCAGATGATTAGTGACTTTGTGCTTTTTTTCATATATCTCTTGGTTTTCTGTATGTCCTCTTTTGAAAAATGTCTATTTATGTCCTTTACACATTTTTATTGGATTATTTATCTTCCTCTTGCTATATTGTATGAGTTCCCTATACATTTTTTAGTTTAACGCTTATTAAAAGTATTATTGGCAAATATGTTCTCCCATGCAGTGGTTTTATTTTATTTTTTAAATATAATTTATTAATTTTTTAAGAGAGGAAGAGAGAAGGATAGAAAGTCAGAAACATCGATGAGAGAGAGACATGGATCAGCCGCCTCCTGAATGCCCTGCACTGGAGATGTGTCCGCAACCAGGATACATGCCCTTGACTGGAATCAAACGTGGGACCTTTCAGTCCGCATGCCGACGCTCTATCCACTGAGCCAAACCGGTTCTGGCGTGGTTTTTCTTCTTATTTTGTTGATGGTTTCTTTTGCTATGCAGAAGGTTTTAATTTTAACAGTCTCCTTAGTTTATTTTCTCCATGAGTGTGTGTGTGTGTGTGTGTATGTGTGTGTGTGTGTATGTGTGTGTGTGTGTTTTAGAATTTTTTCTTTATTAATTAAGGTATTACATATGTATCCTTATCCTCCCCCCCACCACACACACCCTCAACTTATGCTCTCATTCACCCAGTGTCTGTGTCTATTGGTTAGGCTTATATACATGCATACAAGTCCTTTGGTTTATATATCCCCTTTACCTCTACCTCCCACTACCTTCTTTCTGATGTTTGATTGTCTAATTGATGCTTCATTTTCTCTGGATCCGATTTTGTTCATCAGATTATGTTGTTCATTATATTCCACAAATGAATGAGATCATGTGATATTTACCTTTCTCTGACTGGCTTATTTCACTTAACAAAATGTTCGCCAGTTTCATCCATGCTGTTGCAAATGGTAAGAATTCCTTCTTTTTTACAGAAGCATAGTACTCCATTGTATAGATGTACCACCCTTTTTTAAATCCACTTATCTGCTGATGGGCAATTAGGCTGTTTCCAAATTTTAGCTATGGTAAACTGTGCTGCTATAAACATCTTCCTGCTGTAATTTGACAGTCTATTTGATGATTTACTGCCTCTGTATCCATCCTTTTGTTCATCGCTTTATAATATTCTTTATTATCCACAAATGAGTGATATCATGTGGTGTTTATCCTTCATTGACTGGCTTATTTTTTTTTGAGTATATAAAAGTTTATTCTTTTTTTTCATTTTTTATTAATTTTTTATACATATCTCCCCATTGCCCCCCCTCCCTCCCAGGTATACCCCAACCCCCCAGTGTCTATGTTCATTGGTTATGATTATACGCATAGATACAAGTCCTTTGATTGATCTCTTATCTACCTCACCTAACTTTAATCTTCCTGCTGTAATTTCACAGTCTGTTTGAAGCTTTACTGTCTCTGTATCTATCCTTTTGTTCATCAGTTTTTAATGTTCTTTATTATCCCCCAATGAGTGCGATCATGTGATGCTTCTCCTTCATTGACTGGCTTATTTCGCTAAGCATAAGGCTCTCCAGTTCCAACCAGGTTGCTGCAAATGGTAAGAATTCCTTCTTTTTAATGGCAGCATAGAATTCCATTGTGTAGATGTACCACAGTTTTCTGATCCACTCATCTGCTGACGGGCACCTAGGCTGTTTCCAAATTGTGGCTATTGTAAATTGTGCTGCTATGAACATAGGGGTGCATAAATCCTTTCTGATTGGTGTTTGTAATTTCTTAGGATAAATTCCTAAGAGTGGTATTACAGGGTCAAATGGGAGATCCATTTTTAGTTTGTTGAGGAAACTCCATACTGATCTCCACAGTGGTTGCACCAGTCTACATTCACACCAACAGTGCACAAGGGTTACTTTTCCTTCTCATTCTCGCAAACACTTGTTGTTTGTTGATTTCTTGATGATTTGCCATTCTGACAGGTGTGAGATAGTATCACATTGTTGTTTTGATTTGCCTCTCTCAGATAATTAGTGACTTTGAACATGTTTTCATGTGTCTCTTGGCCTTCTGTCGTCTTTCGAAAAGGTTCTATTTAGGTCCATTGCCCATTTTTTTTTGGATCCTTTATCTTCCTTTTATTAAATTGTATAAGTTGGCTTTAAATTTTGAAGATTAAACCTTTATCAGTGATAACATTTGCAAATATGTTCTCCCATACAGTGGGCTTTTTTGTAGTTTTGTTGATGGTTTACTTTGCTGTGTAAAAGCTTTTTATTTTGAAGTAGTCCTTTGTTTATTTTTTTTTTCTTTAGCTCCATTACCCTTGGAGCAGTATCAGTGAAGAAGTTCTTTCGGCATATGTATGAGATTGTACTGCCTGTGGATTCCTCTAGTATTTTTTATGGTTTCCCCTCTAATGTTTAAGTCCTGTGTCCATTTTGAGTTTATTTTTGTATTTGGTGTAAGTTGGTGGTCCACTTTATATATTTTTTTGCATGTATCTGTGCAATTTTCCCAACACGTTTATTGAAGAACCTGTCTTGACTGCATTGTATGTTCGTGCCTCCTTTGTCACATATTATTTGAGCATAGAGGTTTGGGTAGATGTCTGGATTCTCAATTCTATTCCATTGGTCTATATGTCTGTTCTTGTGCCAGTATCAGGCTGTTTTGAGAACAGTTGCTTTGTAATATAGCTTGAAATCTGGTATTTAGATTCCACCTACTTTATTCTTTCTCAGGACTGCTGTGGCTATTTGCTGTCTTTTTTTGTTTGTTGTTTGTTTGTTCCAGGGGAATCTTTGAAGAGTTCTTTCTAGGTTTGTGAAATACATCATTGATGTGTTAATGGGTAGTGCATTGAATCTTTGATTGCTTTGGGTAATACGTACATTTTAATGATGTTGATTCTGCCATTCCATGAGCATGGCATGCTCTCCCATCTGTTTACATCTTCCTCTATTTCTTTTTTTAGTGTAATGTAGGTTTCTGCGTATAGGTCTTTTACCTCTTTGATTAGGTTTATTCCTAGGCATCATAATTTTTTTTGGTGCGATGGTAAACGGAATTACTCTTTTAGTCTCTATTTCTGTAATTTCACTATTAGTGTATAGAAATGCCATAGATTTATTGGCATTAATTTTGTATCCTGCTACATTGCAGAATTCATTTATTAACTCTTGTGGTTTTTTATGTACAGTATTATGTAATCTGCAAATAAGGACAGCTTTACTTCTTCTTTTCCAATTTGGATGCCTTTAATTTCTTCTTCTTGTTTAATTTCAGTGGCTAATACTTCCAGTGCTAAGTCAAACAGGAGTGGTGAGAGTGTGCATCCCTGTCTTATTCCTGTTCATAGGGGAAATGGTTTTAGTTTTTGCCCATTGAGTATGATGTTAGCTGTGGGTTTATCATATATAGCTTTTATGCTGTTCAGGTATGATCCTTCTATTCCCACCTTGCTGAGAGTTTGTATCAAGAGAGAGTGTTGGATTCTCTCAAAAGCTTTTTTCTGCATCAATTGATATGACTATGTGATTTTTATCTCTTAATTTATTTATGTGATGTAATTACGTTAATTGATTTTTGGATATTGTACCATCCCTGTATTCCTGGGATGAATCCTACTTGGTCATGGTGTATGATCTTTCTGATGAATTTCTTGATCCAATTTGCTAGAATTTTGTTGAGGATTTTGGCATCTATGTTAATGAGAGATATTGGCCTATAATTCTTTTTCCTTGTGTTGTCTTTATCTGGTTTTGGTATTAGGGTGATGCTGATTTCATAGAAGGTGTTTGGAAGTATTCCTTCTTCTTGAATATTTTTGGATAGTGTGAGAAGGATAGGTTTTCATTCTTCCTTGAATGTTTGGTAAAACTCTCTTGTGTAGCCTTCTGGTCCCGGGCTTTTTTTTTTTTGCTGGAAGATTTTTGATAACTGCTTCAGTTTCTTCCATAGTTATTGGACTATTGTGCTGTTTAAATTCTTCCTGATTGAATTGTGGAAGGTTGTATTTTTATAGGAATATGTCCATTTCTTGCAGGCTCTCCAATTTGTTGGAATAGAGTTGTTCATAGTATTTTTTAACAATCCTTTGTATTTCGGTGGGGTCTGTTGTTATTTCTCCTCTTTCTTTTCTGATTTTGTTTATTTGGGCCTTCTCTCTTTGCTTCTTGGTGAGCCTGGTTAGAGGTCCATCAATCTTGTTTATCCTTTCAAAGAACCAGCTCTTGGTTTTGGTGATCTTTCTTTCTTTTATCTCCATGTTGTTTATTTCTGCTCTGATCTTTACTATTTTCTTCCTTCTGCATACATTGGGCTTTTCTTTTTGCACTCTTTCTAGGTCTTTGAGTTGTAGTGTTAGAAAATTTATTACCATTGTTTCCTGTTTTTTTTTTTTTTTGCAGTAGGTTTGTAGACCTATGAACTTCCCTCTCAAGACTGCTTTCACTGTGTCCCATAAATTTTGGATTGTTGTGTTGTCATTTGTTTCTATGATGTGTTTAATTTCTTCCTTGATCTCTTTGGTTACCCAGTCGTTGTTTAATAGCATGTTGTTTAGTCTCCATGTGTTTGATTTCTTTATATTGTTTTATTGTAGTTGATTTCCAGTTTTATGCCACTGTGATCTGAGAAAATGCTTGATATGATGTCTATCTTCTTGAATTTAAACAGACTTTTCCTATGATACAACGTATGGTCTATCTTTGAAAATGAACCATGTGCACTGGAGAAGAATGTATGTTCTGTGGCTTTGGCGTGAAATGTTCTGTAGCTGTCAATTAATTTGATCTTGTCTAGTGAGTCATTTACAATTGATATTTTGGCTGATTTTGTTTAGAGGATTTGTCCAGTGGTGACAGTGGGGTATTAAAGTCTCCTACTAAGATTGTATTACCTTCAATCTCTCCCTTAATATCCTCCAGGAGTTTTTTAATGTATTTAGTTGCTCCTATATTGGGTGTGTATATGCTTACCTGAGTTATTTCTTCTTGTTGGATTGTTCCCTTTAGTATTATGATGTGTTCTTCTTTATCTCCTGTTATGAACTTCACTTTGAGTTCTAATTTGTCAGATATAAGTATTGCAACCCCAGCTTTTTTTTTCATTTCCTTTTGCCTCAAATACCATCTTCCACCCCTTCACACTCAATCTGTGTGCATCTCTTTCTGAGGTGGATTTCTTATAGACAGCAGAGATATGGATCATATTTTCTTATCCAATCTGTTACTCTATGTCTTTTGATTGGAGCATTTAATCCGTTTGCATTTAAATGTATTATTGATAAGTACTTATCTGGCACCATTTTTAGTCTTTACCCCCAAGTTCCTTCTTTGCTTCCTATTTCTTTTTTCTATATTTTTTACAGCAGACCCTTTAACATTTCTTGCATTGCTGGTTTGGTGGCAATATATTCCTTTAGTCTTTTTATGTCTGTGAAAATCCTGATTTAACCTTCAGTTTTGATTGAAAGCCTTGCTGGGTATAGTATTCTTGGATTCAGACCCTTCCTTTGCATGACTTTGTATATTTCATTCCATTCCCTTCTGGCCTGATGAGTTTCTGTTGAGAAATCAGTTGCTAGTCTTATGGGGGTTCCTTTGTAGGTAACTCTCTCTTTCTCTCTGGCTACTTTTAAGATTCATACTTTGTCGTTGGTTTTTGCCATTTTAATTATAATGTGCTTTGGTATCATTTTTGGGGAGTTCATTTTGCTTGGGACTGTGAGCTTCTTGGTTTTGAGTGTTTTTTTTTTCTTTCCTATATCAGGGTAGTTTTCTGTCATTATTTCTTCAAACAGGTTTTCTATTCCTTTCTCAGTTTCCACTCTTTCTTGAATCCCAAATATGAGGATGTTGTTTTGTTTCATGCTATCCCAAAGTTTCCTTAGACTCTCCTCTTGCTTTTTATTTTATTTTAAAAGCTGCCGTACTTGGTTATTTTTTCCTACCTTGTCTTCTAGCTCAATGATGCAGTCCTCTGCCTCTTCCATTCTACTTTTGATTTTTCTATTGAGTTCTTTATAGTGATGATATCATTTTTCATTTCTTCTTGATTGTTCTTCATTTCTTTTTGCTTCTTCTTCATTTCCTCTTGGCTCTTACTCACATTGTCAATTTTGTCTTCCATTTTTTTCAGCCACCTTTTGACCATGTTTCTGAACTCTTTTTCTGGCAGGTATATTTCTTCTATTTCGTTTACTGCCTTTTCTGGTGATACCTGATTTTCTGTCATATGCAGACTATTTCTTCATCTGCTCATGGTCTTTCTTCTTCGGGTGTCTGGTTTTGTAGTTCTCTCTGCTACATTGATTTAAAGGGACAAACTATAACACGACCATGTACAACACACGGGGGTGTGAACAGAAATGTATTCACGTTGTTAATAACCACAAATAAGGTGACCACCAATAAAGACAAATTAGGGATAAGTAGAAAAAGAAGAAGATAAAAATGAGGAAAAAAGAAAAGAAAGAAGTGGAAATATCAAATTGGGAGAAGGGACAATAAATAAATAAATAAATAAATAAATAAATAAATAAATAAATAAAACAATTTAAAAAAAGAAGAAAAAGAATAGAGAAAGAAAAAAATCAGAGAGAAAAGAAAGAGAACAAGAGAGAAAAGGGGAATAAATTATAGATGGTAGGACAAAACCTCAATAGAACAGCCACTGATCCCAAGAAATGCTGGCCTCAAGTACTTGGAGATTAATACAAACTTCAACTAAAAAACAATATCAAGGGAGGCGAGGGAAAAGGGAGGTAAAAAACAAACCAAAACAAAGGAAACAAAAAGCAAAATAAAACAAGTAGAATGAGCAAATCAATCTCACAAAAAATATAAAAAATCAATATAATCACCATCCAGGCAAACAAGCACAATAGGACATTAAAAAAAAACACAATTTTTTTGGATAGTGAAGACAAGAAGAGAGAGGTTTGTATGGACTTGGAGTTAGGGATTTGAAATTGAATATATAAGTGGGGTGAAATTTTAACTAGGTAAGGAGAAACAATAGGGAGAATCTAAAGTTGGACAAGGGAAAGAGAAACAAGACAACAAAATGAGAAAAGTTAGGAAAAGAGTATTTTTCTTTAGTCACACAGGGTGGGGGATTTGTATTTATTAAATATAAAAATGCAAAGAGTTTAAGATAGATTATTAATATTCATAATTACTACGGGTTGTAAAGTATTTTAACATAAAACAGTAACATTTTGTTTTAAAATGGCAGAAAAGAACATTTTGAAGTGATATAGTAAAAGCTGCAAGAAATAATAAAACACCTGGGTTTACCATTTCTCTCTTTATATCCCACCAAAATAGCTATTCTGATAATTGCATAGTTCAAGAAACATATGGACTGGAGTTATTTTTATAAAACTCAGATATTGAAAATCAATTATTAGAAATAATGAACTTGAAAAAACAACATTGAAAGCTTGACTTAAACCCAGAAAGAGAGTCTTGACATAAAGGTAAAGTTGAGATAGAGTAAAATTATGCTAACGGAAAGATGAAAATAGAATGTAGAACTCTAATCCCAAAGTAAAATTATGAGAAAAAAAAGGCACTTTTTTTTTCAAAAAGGTAAAATAGTAGTAGTAATAATACTAGTTGAAAATAAAAATGTAATAATTAAAAAGGTAAAATCAATTGGGGAGAAAAGAAAAAAAATATTTTTAATTAAAATATGCAAAAACATAAAATAAAATAGTATGGGCAGTAGTGGAGGTCATTCACTTCTACTATTGTTCTGTATGGCACTCCTGTTTCCAAGTCTGGAGCGGAATGCAGTTCCTTGTGTTCCACTGCTGATATGTGTCTTTTTTTATTTCTTTTTTCTGCTGAGGTGTGTCTTAATCTCTTTATTCTTTTGTGATTATGCAAGAGTCAATTTGTGAGTCATCCACTGGGTGGCAGTGTTTTGAAACTGACCTCTGAGACTAAGCACAGGACCTCTCTAGGCTCTACTTAGATCCTGCAACTCTGTGGTTCTCAATACCGGTTTGTGGGGATGGGTTGCCCCAGAGCTGATTCTCTGATGGTTACTCTGTGCTCCAATCCCCAGGTTCCAGAAAAACACCCTTCCCCTGCATTCTCTCAGGATATCTCCAATTGGGTGATTCTATGTATCGGACTTAGCAATCAGAAGCCAGGGTCTGAAGAAGAGAGTGCTGTCTGTGCTCTCTCCCTTCCTTGCTCCTGTTTGAGCAGCCGGGCCACTGTAATAACTCCCAGGCTGTCCTGCCTCAGATCAAAATAGGTTGCTTTCTAGAGCTTCCCTCTATTAATAGTTCTGAGGGTCCCCTTCTACATCTAGGGATCACAGCCTCCCTCACATCTGCGGATTTCTCTTTAGAGTAGCTTTTCCCCCAGTCCAGTTCCCACAGTGTGCATGTCTCTCTGTTCTGTGGGATCAAAGACCTCACCTTATTCCAGGCGAAATCTGACCTTTCTTTGTGGTGTGTGGAGCTGCTCTGAGTCCAAGTGTCTGCGCCGATTGGGGAGCGGTGTTATGGGTCCCCCGGCTATTGGGTGAGTGCTGCAGCTGTAGCTTTTCAGACCACTGTACATATGCTCTTCCCCCTGCAAGATGGCGTGGTCTCCACATTTGCACTGGTGGCTCCATCAGACAAACACCCCGTGGCAGTGGGGCTGCCTGGTCAGGGGAGCCCTGTCCAGCAGTCCCCCACCTTCTCCTGGAGAACAAGTGACTCTTAACTTGCCAACAAACCCTTCCTGTGTGACTCTCAGCTGCTCTCCCTGTCTGTCCAGCGATAAGGCTCCAGACAGGTCTGTCTATTCCACCCCCATTTTTTTCCTCCCAATCTATTATTATATAATTAATGAGTACAATCAAGGGTTTGCTGATGTTAACAGGGAAGGGCACACTATTCAAAACCTGGTTTCTTTAAGCATATTTTACCCTAGAATCTTATATAATTTGGATAATCATATATATACATATATACATACATACATACATACATACATACTAGTGGCCTAGTGCACAAAATTTGTGAATATTAAAAGGGGATTAATTAGAGGAAATATTTTAATATTGCTTTTTGCCCTTTCTCTGTAATACAAGTGTCAGAGATGAAAGGAAATTAGTAAAATGTATACGAAAATATTCCTCCTATCTCAGTCTGGGGCACACCACAGAACCCAGAGTCAAGTCCTCACCCACCCACATGCACTTCAAAATTGCACAATACCCAGACCCAACCACCCCCCTCATTGGGCTAGATCCAGACCCAGCTGGTCCCATCTCTTGTCAAGCCCTTCCAGGCAGGAGGGCACGGTCTGAGGTCCCCCAGCCCAGGCAGGGGCAGGGAACACAACTTGAGGTGACTTGTGAAGCTCTACTGGGTGACGTGGCCTGAGATGCCCTGTCAAACCATGGTGATCAGGTAGGTGGCCTGAGGTCCACCATCAAACCCTGCAGGTCCCCTCAAGCCCTGATATGCAGGGGCTTTCCTGAATTCCCCAGCCTAGGACAGGGAAGCAGCCTGAGTTTCCCTGGCCCAGCATTGGTGTGGGTGGAACACCTTGAGCTTCCCCTTCAAGCCCTACTAGGCAGAGTGTGCAGCCTCAAGTGCCCTGGCCTTGCACAGGAGCTGGGGGTGTGGCTGCAGGTCCTCCCCCTAACCCCTCCAAGGAAGGGATGTGGCTTGAGGTCCCCCATCAAGCCCTGCTGGTTGAGGGCACTGCCTGAGGTCCCCCATCAAGCCCTGTCAGGCAGGAGGCATGGCTTGATATTCTCAGATCTGACGCCAAGGCGGTGGGTGCTGCCTGAGGTCCCCTGGCCTAGTGCCAGTGGGTGGGCAGCACATCCTGAGGTCCCCTGTCAAGCTCCATGGGGGTAGGAGGAGCACGGCCTCAGGTCCTTACTGATTAGTTGTTAAGACTGGTTATGGGAACTCATCCTCTGCTGTGGGTGCAGCCATCTTGTGTTACAGATACCCCTGCCTCCTCCAGTGTGGGCACCTCCATTTTTGTGGTGGAGTGATGGTCAATTTCCATATTCCCTCTTTATTATATAGGATTATTATTCAAATTATCTCATTGATTAATTTTATTCCTAAGTATTCTTAAGAACTTATTCCTAAGTATATACTTATTTACTAGTAAATTCATACCTGAAATTAAGTGCCAGTTTTCACTCATCCTATTCTTTATAAAACCCAGTATTCTTTTAAACATATTTGACTAATGGCCTTCTAGTTTTGGGGTGTTTAAATCTAGTAACTGTGAACTTACTATCTTTTGAGGATTCCATTCTGTCTAGATAAATGTGCATGTCAAAGTTTCTTTTCTTACTGACATTTTACTGTGTGTGTAGCTCCTACCCATGAATGTTAGCTCTGACTTGAAGACACAAGTAATACATCTGCTGGTGTTATTCCATTTTCCCTGGCTAAATCCTACATCTTCTGGACTCTAGGCTAAAAAACACTCACTCTTCCAATTATTTCTCAAGAGAAGTAATTTTCTTCCTTTTCTTTTATGCCACTGCCTAAAATTACTCCCCAATTTATCTGTATTTATTTTAAAGTATGATACTCAGAGGTGAAATTGAACTTTCTTGTAAGATCTGACTGGCCCTGATACTACAAACCTATTATCTTTTTTCTCTACTCTCTTTACTATAGAAAGGCACGCATAGCTGTGGCCAGGTGGCTCAATAGGTTGAGGACCCTCCTGTGCACCAAGAATTTGCCAGTTCTGCCGACACCCTTCTGGCTCAGTGGATAGAGCGTCAGCCTGCAGACTGAAAGGTCCCGGGTTCCTTTCAGGTCAAGGGCCTGTACCTTGGTTGCAGGCACATCTCCAATAGGGGGCATGCAGGAAGCAGCTGATCGATGTTTCTCTCTCATCGATGTTTCTAACTCTCTATCCCTCTCCCTTCCTCTCTGTAAAAAAATAATAAAATATATATTTTCAAAAAAAGAATTTGCCAGTTTGATTCTTGGTCAGGGCACATACCCAGGTTGTAAGTTCAATTCCCAGTCAGGCCATGTATGGGTGCAACTAGTTGATTTCTCCCTTTCACATCAGTATTTCTCTTTGTGTGTGTCTCTCTCTTTCTTTTAATCTCTCTAAAATCAATAGACATATCCTTGGGTAAAGATTTTTTTTTAATGTATATGGATGCCACATCTCTATATTGAGCTATCACATGACATTCATATATAAGTCATAAAATCTTAGTATTTTTCATCCTTGTCCTTGTTCTCTATCATTTCTTGCCATTGGACTCCATTTTAGCTTATTGTTCTATTTCTTCAATTCACTGAGAAGATGGCTATCATTAGAGTCCCACCCACACTCAATATTTTTATGGAACCCACCCTATTTTGTTTCTCTTTTGCCAGTTTAGATAAGGTTGGCTTTCTTTTTTCTTTCAGGCCAAACCTTTAACCATAAAATTACCATCATGCATTGGCCACTTATTTACTTAAATTTACTTATTCTTGGGCTCAGCTAGAGCTAAGGCTAGAGCTAGGTAGGAGGTGAACAAATAATTTATAAGGACCAAAATATAGCTGGTTCTTAGAACAGATGTAAAGAACTAGGGTCAGCTGGGCTTTTCTATGAAGACAATTGTGCCTGGGTCTAGAGATTCTAATGGGCATACAAGAGAGAGCTGAGGGAAATTTTTTCAGGGGGCACTCCACTTTCTGGAAAAAAGCTCATCTCTCTGAATCTTGATCAGAAATGTTAACCTCTTTCTTATGTGGTACCTTTTTTACCTTCTGATAAACATTCACATCACTGTTATCTTCTAAAAGGAGCACATACCATTGTTCATTCCCCTTATTCTACAGATATGGAAACTGAATCTCAGAAATATGGAGTAACTTACCTAAAGTCACACAGCAAGTAAATGCAACTTTATTAGGTGGCAAAACATGCAGAAGAGATGGAAGCAGAGAATAAAGTCTCTCTCTCTCTCTCTCTCTCTCTCTCTCTCTCTCTCTCTCTCTGTCACTTGTGAAAGAAAAACAAAATAAAACATGGAATCCTTTTCTTTGGCTCCTTTATGAAAACACAAGTGTCTGCCAGGAGTTTACATGAAAATACAAGTAGGTTTTTAAAAGGTCAGAGCAGAATGCACACTTTGAAGCATCAAGTAATACCTCAGTCCTGAGCCCATTGGTTTATGAGTGTTCTTGGATGAGAAGATTCAGTCTGACAGTTTGTAATCTGGGTATTGTTTCAAGCATCATCTTTCAGGCTTTTAAGAGTAGGATACAAGCCTCTTAAAGAAGTGGAATATTATTTTTATTGTTTAAAAACTTGAACCAAGAACATCTATAGGTAGAAAATTATCAATTTAAAATAGATAATCACCCCCACCCCTTTATTTGTATTTTTCTTACTGGAGCCTCATGAGGTGGAGAGACAAGGCCAGACTTTGCTGCCTTTAAAAAAGTGCCTTAGTTGAAATGATTCCCCTTTCTAGGCCTATTTATTGACTTAGAAAATATCTTTCTTACATGTCATTGACTAAAGTAGAAGTGTTTCAGTAAGTTCAACCAAAAGTTGTTGGGACATTCAAGAAACTCCATCAAAAAACTAGTACAATGAATTTGTTATAAATCATTAAAGCTTACTCTTTGGGGACAGGGAGCATATGCTGAGAAATTTTGCTACAAATGGTTATGTATCAGGCTGATGCCTTGGTGTTTGAGAAGACAAAGATTTTTTCATGTGTGAGGAGTGTGAAATTTAAATGGGGATTGGAAATGGGTCATAAAATAGGTTGGCAAAGTTCATGTTAGGGTACTAGCAAATATATACTCCAAGAAAAAAAAAAGTTTTTCAAAGCAATCTGATATTTGACATTGAAACAATACAAAATAAAATATAAACCTACAAAGAAGTCATTATTAGGAAAATTTTGGACTTTCATTAACTTATTTTATGCTTCAGTAATTCCTTTTGGAAATATAGATAGGAAGAGAAGCTCTTGAGTTCTTATCAGTGCTAAGTTCCCCTAAATGTTTTACTGTGGTCCTAAATCACAGTAAGGCAATCAGTATAGATGCTTTCTTCTTTGCCTATTTTCTTGACTTCCCCATATTCCATCACACATGGTTTAATCCTATCTATGAAGGAAATGCAGATGTTTCACTACCTTCCTTTTAATCATAGTGCAAAGGTGGCACTGTCAGTTTCAAGCTTAATATTTGTCCCTTATGCTTGCTGTAAGCAAATTTTCATTTTAGTAAAACTGACTCCAAGAAGATATTTTATCCTTCCTCTTTACTCTTTGAAAGCCTCCATAAAAGTACACCAAATTAATATAATTGAATTTTTAAGAGGACACTAAATAAAGATGAGGACTCTGGATAACTTGCTCATTTTTTTTAAGGAAAGGGTAGTACAAAATTCCCTTGGTAGATGGTTCTACTGTCCAAGAGTTCTTACTCAAGAAGTTCTTTTTAAGTCTAACTTAATTTCTCTTACTGGAATTTAGGCTTCTTTCCATTTGCCCTGTTTTAATTAATTAAAAAAGTTAACCAATTATTTCTTTTTTATTTTTTATTTATATATTTTTAATTTATTATTTTTCCCCTTTTTGCACTCCCCACCCCCCATACATGCCCTTATCCACCCCCTTTCCCCCCTGCCTTCCTCCATTGCCCTTTATCCACTAGCTATCCGCACACACACATGCATACAAGTCCTTCCATTGATCTCCTATAAGCCCCTCCTCCCCAACTTCCCCTGCCTTCCCACTGTAGCACAACAGTCTGTTCATTGCTTCTTTGCCTCTGCATCTGCTTCCCCCCACCCACCGCCTGATTCTTGTCTTTAAAAACATCTTTCCCCTATAGGCTAGAAATAAACCCACCAGAGCAAAAGAAAAAAAAATGATAGAGTCCCAATTTCAATGTCTGATAGCTTTGAGACCCAGTTTCAATGTCAGACAGTTCCTTATGTGTACATGTCATCAGTGGTATCTGGGTACTGGACAAATGGTGGCAATGCTGGTCCGACCCTCTCTGGTTTGGTCCTGGGCATCCTGTAGCAATGCTCACCTGCTAATTGCTCACATGGCAAGGTGTAGTCATCGTCTTCCATCTGTGCACTATTTCTCCCCTTGCTTTCCTGTTTGGTGCACAACTGTCAGTTCCTATCTGTTGCAGGAGTCCACTTGGTCTTGGAGTTGTTTTCTGAAAGTATATAAACATATTCTTGACCAAGAATTAATAAAGGAATCTTTTCTATAAAATAGACTTGGGGTCCTTTTTATTTATGCCTACACGCTTTTCCTTTGGTTTATTTTGACACCATGTGTGTCTTTCATGGGTGTCTTGCTATTAGCATTACAAATGGAAATTAATTTTCTAAAGTGAAAATTTTCTTAATGTAATTTGCTTACCGGATATTTTCCCTTACATGCATTATCCTACTCCCCCCTCCCTTTTTTGATTAAAGGAGAACTTGGTAAAATATTTTAATGCAATCTTGATAACTTTAAATTTTAATTTTGTACAAAAATATGCCTGTTTTCTGTTCATTACATATTAAGCAATTTTACCATGAGATGAGCTATCAATAGAAATTTTAATTAACACTTTAGAAACAGCTTTTCATCCAGTACACTTAAATTTTCTTGGGTGTTCGCTTATTTCAGTTCGCCAATCTAAATCTGAGAGCTTGATAACTCTTTTACGTCAAATTTAATACTCTACCAACAATCTTAGATTACCCTGTATATATTTGTGGAAATGTTTATTTGCATTGAGTTGGCACTGAGCATTCCTAGTGCTAGGATGAATTTAGTTATGGGGCAACTGCTGTTGGCATGTTTCTGTCTGTTATCTGGGTCCAGATCTGACCTGGGCCACGTCTCTGTCTGTTACCTGGGTCCCCATCTGTGCTGAGCAAGAGAACCGAGGTATCCATGGGGGCAGGAGACCACCCTCAGAAGGGATAAAGGTTCAGACCCCTGCAAGGTTGGTAGGGGGCTGAGGGTCTATGCCCCACCTTGGTTGATCCCCAAGTTCTTTCCTGTTGGAACCACTGCGACTGTGCCTGTCTTAGGCTGTTCCTTCCCTGAGGAATCTTAGCCATCTCTGGCTAACCAGTCATCCTCAAGGGCCAAGCAGAGTGTTGAGAGGTTCAGTTCTGTCTCCATGGTAACCTATGCCCCCGTGACCTCCACGCCCAGCACCTGCCTTGGGGATCCCCATGCCTGCTGGCAGGGGCCCCGGAACTGTTCACTTATCTCAGAGAATTCAGGTTCCTTCTCCAGGGAGGGCCCAGCTCACACCATTTGGAAAGAGACAGATCAATTATACCAGCCACCCCTAGGCTTCAAGCTCAGCATGAATAGTGAGCTCAGGTTACAGCAGAGGGCCATTGGGTTGTGAGAAGAGGGTCTCTCTTGGCAAAAGAGGAAAGAGGGCCAGTATAGGATGTTCAAGTGCCTTTCCAGTGCCTCAATTCCTTCTGAAAGGAATTAAATCCTTTCATGTCCTCTTTTTAAATTGCTGCTAAACATTCAAGTAATTAGTTTGTACAATTGTTTCGGGTAGTTGTACAGTACGTTGTTGTGAAATACCAAAAATTAAATGATATTGTAGGATAATATCATGCAAGGATATTCTTTGTTCTAGGCCATGGCAATTCAATTCCAAACGGGCTGACAATTTCTTTTTGTAACTTTATATAAACTAATTCAGGGAGGCATAAACAGAGATTAGTTACCTTAGCTCAAGAGGCTAAATATATTGACTTTAAATTGTGATTCTTATGACATTTAAAGGAAACTTCTCTTTATTTCCTTCCAAAATGATTTTCATGTTAGAGTTTCATTTAAAAATCTCTGTCTCATGAAGTAATTTCTCTTAAGGTTATAGAGACCACTGTATGGATTCCCTTTCCTACAATACCTTCCCCATTGTCTGTGCCCAATGATTATGCTCATATGCATGTACATAAGTCCCTCTGTTGATCTCTCCCCCTTATTCCTACCAACACCCACCTTCCCCACGGTTTGATGCTTTGATCGATGTTTCTCATTCTCTAGATCTGATCTTGATAATCACTCTATGTCATTCATTGTATTCCACAGATAAGTGAGATTATGTGATATTGGTCTTTCTCTGCCTGGCTTATTTCACTAAGCATAATGCTCTCTATCTCCATCCATGTCGTTGCAAATGATAGGAGCTTCTTCTTTTATACCGCAGCATAGTATTCCATTGTGTAGATGTACCACAATTTTTAATTCAATTATCTGTTGATGGGCACTTAGGCTGTTTCCACATCTTAGCTATGGTGAATTGTGCTGCTATAAACATTGGGGTGCATATTTCCTTTCTGATTGAAGTTTCTAGTTTCTTGGGGTATATTCCTAGTAGTGGGATCACTGGGTCAAATGGAAGTTCCATTTTTAGCTTTTTGCGGAGACTCCATACTGTTCTCCACAGTGGTTGCACCCGTTTGCATTACCACCAGCAGTGCACAAGGGTTCTTTTTTCTCTGCATCCTCGCCAACACTTGTCCTTTGTTGTTTTGTTGATGATAGCCATTCTGACAGGTGTGAGATGGTACTGCGCTGTTGTTTAGATTTGTATCTCTCTGATGATTAGTAACTTTGAGCAGGTTTTCATATGTCTCTTGGCCTTTTTCTATCTTCTCTCGAGAAGTTCCTATTTAGATCAGTTGCCTGTTTTTTGATTGGGTTGTTTATCTTCTTTTTGTGAAATTGTATGAGTTCCCCATAAATGTTGGAGATTAAACCCTTGTCATTGATATCATTGGCAAATATGTTCTCCCATGCAGTGGGCTTTCTTGTTATTTTGTTGTTGGTTTCCTTTGCTGTGCAAAAGCTTTTTTATTTTGAAGTAGTCTCATTTGTTTATTTTTTCTTTAGGTTCCATTGCCCAAGGAGCTGTGTCAGTGAAGAATTCCTGCTGCATATGTTGGAGATTTTGCTGCCTGTGGATTCCTCTAGGATTTTCATGTTTTCCCATCTTATGTTAAATCCTTTATCCATTTTGAGTTTATTTTTGTGAATGGTGTAAGTTGGTGGTCTAGTTTCATTTTTTTTTTTGCAGGTTTCTGTCCAATTTTCCCAACAACATTTGTTGAAGAGACTGTCTTGACTTCCTTGTATGTTCCTGCCTCCTTTGTCAAACATTAATTGAGCATAGTGTTTTGGGTCCATTTTTGGGTTCTCTAACCTATTCCATTGATCTATGTATCTGTTCTTGTGCTAGTACCAGGCAGTTTTGAGAACAGTGGCTTCGTAATACAGCTTGAAATCTGGCATTGAGATTCCACCTGTCTTTTTTATTCCACCAGGGTCTTTTTTTATTCCAGATAAATTTTTGGAAAGTTCGTTCTAGGTCTCTGAAGTATGCCTTTAGTATTTTCATGGGGATTGCGTTCAATTTATAAATTGCTAAGGGTAGAATGGACATTTTGATGATATTGATTCTCCCAATCCATGAACATGGTATGTTCTTCCATCTGTTTATGTCTTCATAACAGATGAAGAGCTGTTATGTTTTCTGCATATGAGTCTTTTATCTCCTTAGTTAAGTTTATTCCTAGTTATCTTAATTTTTTTGGTGCTATTGTAAATGGGATTCTTGTTTTATTTTCTCTTTCCATAAGTTCATTATTAGTATATACAAATGCCAAAGATTTATTGATGTTAATTTTGTATCCTGATACATTGCTGAATTCATTTATCAAGTCTAATAATTTTTACATGGAGTCTTTACGGTTTTCTATGTACAGTATCATGTCATCTGCAAATAAGGACAGTTTTACTTCTTCTTTTCCTCTTTGGATGCCTTTTATTTATTTTTCTTGTCTGATAGCAATGGCTAATACTTCCAGCACTGTATTAAATAGAAGTGGTGAGAGTGGGCATCCCTGTCTTGTTCCCGTTTTTAGGGGGAATGGTTTGAGTTTTGCCCATTGAGTATGATGTTGGCTGTGGGTTTGTCATATCTGGCTTTTATTATGTTGAGGTATGATCCTTCTATTCCTACCTTGCTGACAATTTTTATTTACAGAGGGTGTTGGATTTTGTCAAATGCTTTTTCTGCATCAATTGATATGATTATGTGATTTTTATCTCTCAATTTGTTTATGTAATGTATCACGTTTATTGATTTGCAGATATTGTACCATCCTTTCATCCCTGGGATAAATCCTACTTGGTAATGATGTATGATCTTTCTGACATATTGCTGGATTCAATTAGCTAGTATTCTGTTGAGGATTTTGGCATCTATGTTCATGAGTGATATTGGGCTGTAATTCTCTTTCATTGTGTTATCTTTATCAGATTTTGGTATTAGGGTGATGCTGGCTTCATAGAAGGCATTTGGAAGTGTTCCTTCCTCTTGAATTTTCTGGAATAGTCTGAGAAGAATGGGTTTTACTTCTTCTATGAATGTTTGGTAAAATTCCCCTGTGAAGCCATTTGGCCCTGGGCTTTTTTTTTTTCTGGAAGCTTTTTAATGACTGCTTCAGTTTCTTCCTTAGTTATCCCTGTGTTGAGATTTTTAGAATCTTCCTGTGTGAATTTTGGAAGGTTGTGTTTTTCTAGGAATCTGTCCATTTCCTCCAGGTTATGAAATTTGTTATAATACACTTGTTCATAATATTTTTTAAAAATCCTTTGTATTTCTGTGGGATCTATAGTTTTTTCCCCTTTCTCATTTCTGATTTTATTTGGGTCCTCTCTCTTTGCTTCTTGGTGAGCCTGAGTAGAGGTTCATCAATCTTGTTTATTCTATCAAAGAACCAGCTCTATATTTAGTTAATTTTTGTATTGTTTTTTTTTGTCTCTATGTCATTGATTTCTTCTCTGATCTTCATTATATCCTTCTTTCTGCTCACAGTGGGCTTTTCTTGTTTCCCTCTTTCTAATTATTTGAGTTGTTGAGTTAGGTGAATCATTACCATTTTTTCCTGTTTTCTGAGGTAGGCCTGTAGAGCTATAAACTTCCCTCTCAGCACTGCTTTCATTGTGTCCCATAGCATTTGCATTGTTGTGTTTTTATTGTCATTAGTCTCCATGAAATTTTTAATTTCTTTTTTTACCTTATTTATAACCCAATCATTGTTTAGTAATATGTTATTCAACTTCCAAGTGTTTGAATTTCTTGGAATGTTTTTTATTGTAGTTTATTTCTAATATTATGCCATTGTGGTCTGAGAAAATGCTTGATATGATTTCAATCTTTTTGAATTTGGGGAGACTTTGCTTATGAGCCAATATGTGGTCTATTTTTTGAGAATGTCCCGTGTGCACTTGAGAAGAATATGTATCCTTTAGCTTTCGGGTGAAATACTCTGAAGATGTCAATTAGGTCCATCTGATCTAGTGAGTTATTTAGAATTGCTGTTTCTTTGCTAATTTTTTGTCTAGAGGATTTGTCCAGAGATGTCAGCGGTGTATTAAAATCCCCTACTATGATTGTATTGTTATCGATCTCTCCCTTGATATTCTCCAAGTTTTTTTTTTTTTTTGTATTTAGGGGCTCCTGTATTTGGTGCATATATGTTTACCAGAGTTATATCTTCTTGGTGAATTGCTCCTTTTAGTATTATGAAGTGGCTTTTCTTATCTCTTGTTATAGTCTTTACTTTGAGGTCTATTTTATCAGATATAAGTATCACTACACCAGCTTTTTTCTCATTTCTGTTTGCCTGAAAAATGTTTTTCCATCCCTTCACTCTCAGTCTGTGTGAATCCTTTTCTCTGAGGTGGGTCTCTTGTAGACAGCAAATGTATGGGTCCTGTTTTCTTAACCATTCGGCTACCCTATGTCTTTTGATTGGTGCATTTAAGCCATTTATTTTTAAAGATATTATTGACAAGTTCATGTTTGTTGTCATATTTTTTCTTAGTGTTTGTGTTTTTCTTGCCTTTCTCTTTCTTCTTTTTACAGCAGTCCCTTTAGCATTTCTTGCATTATTGGCTTGGTAGTGATAAACTCTCTTAGCCCCTTCTTGCCTGTAAAGCTCCTGATTCTAACTTCAATTTTGAATGATAGCCTAGCTGGATATAGTATTCTTGGGTTTAGACACTTTTTTTGCATCACTTTATATATTTCATTCCATTCCCTTCTGGCCTGGTGTGTTTCTGTTGAGAAATCAGTTGCTAGTTTAATAGGAGATTCCTTATAGGTAACTTTCTGTCTCTCTATGGCTGCCTTTAAGATTCTTGCTTTGTCGTTATTGTTCACCAATTTAATTATGATGTGTCGATGTGTCTTGGTTTCGGTTTTTTAGGGTTCAGTTTTTTTGGGACTCTTTGTATTTCTTGGACTTTCATATATTTTTTCTTGCCAATATCAGGGAAATTTTCTGTCATTATTTCTTCAAATCGGTTTTCTATTCCTTGCTTTTCTTCCACTCCTTCTGGTATCCCAATTAAGCGCATGTTGTTTCGTTTTGTGTTGTCCCAAAGCTCCTTTAGGCTCTCTTCTTGTTTTTTAAGTCTTTTTTCCAGTTGTTGCTGTGTTTCCTACCTTTTCTTCTAATTTGCTGATGCGGTCCTCAGCCTCTTCTAGTCTACTGTTTAGGCCTTCCACTGTGTTCCTTATTGCAGCTATGCCATTTTTCATCTCCTCTTGGTTTCATTTCATGTTGTTGACATTCTCATTCAGCTCCTTATAGTTCTCATTGAGTTGTGTGATATTGTCTTCAATCTATTTGAACATCCTTAAAATCATTACCCTGAACTCTTTCTCTGAAAGGCTGCTCACTTCAATTTCATCTAATTCCCTTTTTGGTGATTCCTCTTTTTCTTTTTTGGGGGGATTGCTTTTACGTCTTCCCATGTGTTCTTATAATGTTTTAATTGTAGATCTGATTGCTTTACTACCCAAGTGCTGCTGAAAACCCACCTTGGGTGGCTGCCTCCAGGGCCCACTGCAAACACCAGTGACCAAGTAGCTCCACAAACCAGAAAGGAGGGTATGCCACAGACAGGGCGACCAGAACACACAAGCAAGCACAGGGTCTAGGGTGCCACAGACATGGCGACCCTGATGTGCAAATGCAGGGATTAGGGTGTCAGGTAGCTGGCGTGAAGGCCCGCTGTGGATGTGCATGGAAACGCACATTTACTCAGGATTTCTGCAGGCAGGGACTAGCCCCTGATGTGCAAACACAGGGACTGGGGTGTTCACAAGCTGGCGTGAAGGCATGTTGCACAATGTGCACTTGGTGGCTGGCGAGATTGCATGTCAGGACCCCTGTGTGGCCGCTGCCATGGCCACTAGGATATTGCTGGGGAGGGGGAGGTTGTACTCACTGCCTTGGAGTCAGGGGTCCCAGGGTCCGTGGGAATGCATGGTCCATGGGTCTGTGGGACTCTGGCTGGTGTGGCTGTTGGTTCGCAGGTCAACTCCAATGCTTGTCTAGCTGGCGGTGCTGGTGAGTTCCCAAAGAAAGGCCCTGTTTCCCTTCAAGATGGCGTGGGGTCCGCCCCCAAGTTCCACAGTCCAGGGAGTGAAAGCCCTGATGGCAGTCTCTCCCTTTCCAAGAGAGCCTGGTCTGCCAGCCCCCACTGCTCCTGTGAGATTCAACTGTCCCTCACTCAATCACACACCCAGAGCACACACCCACACACTCTCTTTTTGTTCCCTCACTCACTTCCTCTCCCTCACCTCCGTTCTGCCAGCTGCCATCATCACCCGACTCCTGGGCATATCAATTATTTCATTTTTAATAGACAGGAAGGATGTTATATTAGTTTTCCTCTGGCAAATAATCCCTGAATGACCAATACTAAGACCTGCCCTTTTTTTAATCCTCAGTTTCATTATGTGTAAGTCAAATAAAACAATATTTTACTCAAATGATTGGTGTGAGCATCTAATAGGTATTCTCAGCACACTGTTTTCTCAATCCACATTCTGTTATTTTCCTATTCTTTTCATTTTCTACCTTATTCATCTATATTAATTTACATGTTTTGCTTTACTCTACAAGAGCTCAGCTTAAGACATAACAATCCAAAGTCTTACTTGCCTGATAATAAACATACTGTATCTGAGAGAAGGAGAGGGCTTTACCACTTTTCTTTTCCCTCAGGAATAGAAAAACAAAAAAAGAATACAAAGAGAGCTGTCACCTGAATTTAAAAAAAGAAAAAAAAGAAAGGCATTTTCTACACAAGCATAGGATGAGAAGGCATAGAAATTGCTTAGGAAATTTAGAAAACTATTATCAGCAAAGTTGAGTTATTTTTTAGCAGTGACATATTCATCCAATTCAGTGTACTTTAAGTTATATCAATAGGTTGTGAGGGCTAGAAGAAGAAACTTGGTCATCCTGCTTTACTTTGCTCTGTTTAGTCATATAATTATTTCTGAGATGTATATACATATTTTTATCACAAAAAATACAGTATTTATGTTAAATAATTTGAAAAAATATATGAAAAGATACATAAGAAAATAAACCCATTAAAGTACTAGTGAATTTTCTTTTGTTCTGTAGAAATATAGCAGGGTATCCCCCCAAATTATATACACACTAACATTTGATAGCTCAATTTTCAAAAATGAAATGTATTTCAATAAACACTGCCTTTATAATTATTCAAAGTGTGTATAAACATTTTTTGGGGGTATCACAAAGTGCTTGAGGTCATAGAGCATTTAATTTTCTGTACCGGCTTTATGATAGCTTTTTCACTGAACATACCTTAAGAATTCTTCCATGTTGATAGTCTTCAAAATCATTATTTAAATAGCTTTATAAACACTGTAATAAACTATAGAAATGATCCCTAAATGTACAGATGGGTACAGAATACAATATACAGATGATGTGTCATAGAATTGTACATTTAAAACTTGCATAATTTCATTAATAAATATTAATCAGTCACACCAATAAATTTAATAAAAGAAATAAAACTATTGCAATGGGAATAATGTCCATAAATCAGTTTGCATTTCTAATTATTTCTTTAAAGTATTTTTTAATTATAATTACCAGTTCAAATTAGCATGAACTTCCTTAAACTTGAGAAAGAAAAAAAATGAGCCACAATGGCAGCTAACATTTAGTTTCATCCATACTTCATTTACCAAGCACTGGGATAGGTACTTGGAAAATAAAAATAAGTAAAATCTTATTTTGCCTTTAAGAAACCTTCAGTATAAGAGGAGTATTATATAAGTAAACAATTTTATATCACTATATTCATTATTATGAAGTGGAGTGCATAAGGTAAAGTGGAACCTTGAAAGAAGAAAGGACTCAACAAATATAGAATGAGCTTTTTTCTTAAATTGTATTGTAAGACAAAATGCAGACTACATTCAGCCACTTCAGGATCTTGTTGACATGTATCCCTGATTATATGAACCTTTCTAGGAAGAAGAGGCAGCAGCGAACTTATCCCAACCAATAGACCAGCCATAGGTACATAGGAATGATATGACAAAATAATCGGCAGAGCCATCAGCAGTTCAGAGTGGAATAGTATCCAAAGAAGAAATTGTGTAAGAATGGAGGTGCCATATGAAAACACCTGTGCTGTATGTGCTTGAGTTGTAAGAATTTGAAGCTAGATAGGGTTTACTTTAGTCTTGGTATATTGATTGTGAAATATAAGCAGAACAGAGGGTGAACAGTCTACTTCTCCAAAAAAATCAGACAGAGTAAATAGGCCTTATTGGGCACCTATCAATAAAGAATATGGGAGACAAGCTAGGGGATTTAAGACTTTTAGCAAGGGGGAAAAAGAAAATGTAAGAATGCCTGCATCAAGATCATGTGAGTGGAGTGATACCAACATGTTCGCCAGCAGGACGGCAGTTAGTGAGACAGTCTGAGTGAGTAAAGGAGTGAGAGAGTGTGTGGACATGTGTGGTATGTATGTGGGTGAGTGAAGGACAGTTTTATCTCACAGAAGTCTCAGGGACTGGCCAATCAGTCTCTCCTGGACAGAGAGCCCCTGTTACCATCACAAGAATTCCCAGGCCAGGTATGGCTCTGGTGCAGAGACCATACCATCTTGAAGTGGGGTGCAATAGAGGCTAGGAATATAGCCCTTATAAAACACTCAGAACCTGAACCCACACAGTGAGACAATTGCCAGTCATAACTGGCAAGTGACCACCACTGTGGGCTTTCAGATGCATGCAGTTAATAGATGCCAGAGAGATCTCCTTTGCCACTGTGCCCAGGCGCTGGGAACATCCTCAACTAGTGTACGGTAGAGGGATTTCATGCACCACTGTGTCATGGGTGCTGAGGCTGCACAGTTAATTACATGTCAAAGAGCTCTAGGACCTCAAAGGGAGTTTCACACCAGAGGAGTTGGGCAGATGACCCCACTGACCCCAAACATCTTCAGTGCACAATTGAGGGACCATATCTGAGGGGGGAAGGGAGCACAACTCAGAACAGAGACAACAAAGGTGTGAGATTAAAGGCAGACAAGCCTCTTGGCAAAAGAATCCCAGAGCACTGGGCCACTAGGGGCTTCAACCTATTAGACCAAAATCAGATTGCCAATAGCCAAAAAGAGATAACAATGCACATTGCATAGAAACAAATACAAAGGGACAACAAAAATGGAGAGACAAAGAAACAATCCCTAAAGGAAAGAAAAAGAGGAATCACCAGAAAAAGAAATTAAATTAAATGAAGGCAAGTAATTTTTTAAATAATGATTTAAGAGTAATGGTTATAAAAATGATGAAACATCTGACTGAGAATTACAAGCAGCTCAATGAGAATTAAAAGTAACAGAATGAGAAATTCACTAACATGCATAAGAATCAAGAGGAATTGAAGAATAACATAGCTGCAATAAAGAACACCCTGGGGGGAAAGAATAAAAGAAAAAACAAAAGAACCCAGTGGAAGGTTTCAACAGTAGACTAGATGAAGCTGAGGACCAAATCAGTGAGTTAGAAGACATGGTAGACACACACACACACACACACACACACACACACACACACACACACCACACACAATCTGAACAGCAACAAAAAAAATATTAAGAAGCAAGAGGAGAGTTTAAGGGAACTTTAGGACAATCTGAAATGGACCAAAATCTGTATATTAAGGGTGCCAGAAGGAGAAGAAGCTGGGCAAGGGACAGAAAAATTGTTTAAATAATGACAGAAAAATTCCCGTGTGCTGGTGGGTGGGCGTGGCCAAGGAGAGGTCAATAAGGGGGAAAGGAGACATGTATAATACTGTATGTAGCACTTTAAAGAATTAAAACAAACAAACAAACAAACAAAACCTTCCCAGAACTTGGGAAGAAAAAAGGCACACCAGTACAGAGTCCCAAACAAGAGGAACCTCAAAAGACCCACACCAAAATATATCATAAATAAAATGTCAAATGTTAATGAAAAAGAACAAACCTTAAGGGTGGCAAACAGACAGAAAGTTATCTACAAGGAATCATATATTAGACTATCAAATAATTTCTCAACCGAAAGACATCAGGCCAGAAGGGAATGGCATTAAGTACACAAAGTGATGAAAATCAAGGGACTGAATTCAAGAATACTCTATCCATCAAGGCAATCATTCAAAATTGAAGATGGAATCAGGAGCTTCACAGAGAAAAAAAAAGCATAAAGGAGTATATTACCACCAAATGAGCAATGAAAAACATCCTAAAGGGACTGACTGGTGTAAGAAGAAGGTATGGAAAGAGAGGAAGAAACACAGCCATAAAAAATAAAGTAAATAAACAAGTGCCTATCATATCTAATAATAAACAAACCTGTAAATTGACAGTATATCCGCTATGCCACAGCCAATCAGAGTGAGTATGCAAATTAACCCAACAAAAATGGAGATTAATTTTCATACATAGTCCCCCAGCAGACTGGGTCCCAGGAACTTTCTCACCACCCAGGTCATTCCAAGATACTGCCCCAAGTGTCCTGAGCAACCAGGAAAGGCCTGAGCCAGGGGGTTCCTGAGTAGGGGTGGAGCTGTGCAATCTGAATTCAAGAATAAATTGAGGGAACTGGAGTCCCCTTCCCAGGCCCCAAGCTTCAGCCAGAGGCTTGGGGCCTGGGTAGGGGCAGAGTCAGCAATCAGGCAATCAGAGGGAGCTGGGGCCCCCCTGCCCAGGCATGGAGTCTTTAGGCCTTGGCAGGGGTGGAGCCAGAGATCAGAGGCAATAGGTATGAACTGTAGAGGAATACTTTTTCTGATTGCTCATTGGCTAAGCTCCCTGTTTGCCACTGGTAATATTTTTAGTAACTTGGGTATAAGAATCCAAAAAAGTGATCTAGGGTTTTTCCACCACACTCCTGGAAAAGAAAAGGAGGGAGGCTAAGAAATGTCTTATCCTGCCCTAGCCAGTTTTGCTCAGTGGATAATGCCTAGGCCTGTCAACCTCAGGGTCCAGTTCAAATCTGATCAATGAGATGTACCTAGGTTGCAGGGTCTCCCTGGCTGGGGCCCAGGTCAGGGTTCATGCAGGAGACAACCAATCAAAGTGTTCCTCTCACTTCGAGGTTTCTCTCTGTCTTTCCCTTTCTCTTCCACATTCTCTAAAAATCAATGGAAACATATCCTCAGGTGAGGATAATAAAGAAAGAAAGAAATGTCATATCCTATGAAAGACACATCTTGAAAATGCCTAAAGAAAGTTGTCAATTTTTCATAGTGAAGAGACTGGAGTCCATGTTGATGAAAACCACTTTGTGGCTGCAGTGACTGGCAGTGGCTGCAGCAGCGGGGTGATGGGGCTAATGCTCTCCCCTGATCAGCCCAGTCACCTCAGTAGGACATCCCCTGAGGGCCCCAACTATGTGACAGGGGACAGGCTGGGCTGAGGGGCCCCCACCCCAGTGCATGAATTTTGTGCATTGGGCCTCTAGTCTATAATAAACTTAAATGTAAATGAATTAAAAGCTCCAATCAAAAGACTTAGGGTAGCTGAATGGATAAGAAAACATTACCCACATATATGTTGTCTACAAGAGACACACTTCGGTACAAAGGAATCACACACACTGAAAATAAAAGGATGGAGAAAAATTTTCAGACAAAGGGAAATGAGGTAAAAGGTTGGGTAACAAAACATATATCTGACAAAATACACCTCAAAGAGAAGGCTATAGAAGGCCACTTAATAATCCTAAAGGAATCGATACAACAAGAGGATATAATGCAGGTAGACATATATACACCCAATACAGGAGCACCCAAATACATAAAAATACTTCTAGAAAATATCAAAGGAGAGATCACCAGCAATATAATCATTGTAGGGGATTTTAAAGCCCCATTAACATCACTGTATATGTCCTCTTGACCGAAAATAAAATAAAATAAAATAAAATAAAATAAAATAAAATAAAATCAACAAGGAAACAGCAATCCTAAATGACTCACTAGATCAGATTGAATTAATTGACATTTTCAGAATATTTCACCAGAACCAGCTCTGGTTTAATTTATCTTTTGTATTGTGTTTTTTTTTTTCCTATCATTTGTTTCTGCTCTAATCTTTATTATCTCCTTCCTTCTGCTCACTCTGGGCTTTTCTTATTGCTCTTTTTCTAAATCTTTGAGTTGTAGCATTATATGATTTATTACCATTTTTTTTCTTGTTTTGTGAGGTAGGTCTGTAGAGCTATAAACTTCCCTCTCAGGACTACTTTCATTGTGTCCCATAGGTTTTGGACTGTTGTGTTTTATTGCCATTGGTTTCCAGAATGGAAAATTAAGATATCTAGGAATAAACTTAACTAAAGAGGTAAAAGACCTATATGCCACAAACTACAGAAAAAAAGAGATAGAGGAAGCTACAAACAGATGGGAGAATATTCTGTGCTCATGGATTGGTTGAATCAACATCATCAAAACGTCCATTCTACCAAAAGCAATCTATAGATTCAATGCAATTCCCATTAAAATACCAACAGCATATTTCACAGACCTAGAACGAACTCCTCAAAAATTCATCAGGAACAACAAAAAAAAGGCCCCAAATAGTTGTAGCAATCCTGAAAAACGAATAACAAAGTAGGTGGGAAAATTGGACAGATACATGCAAAAAATGAAACTAGACCTTCAACTTACACCACACATTGTGCATCATAACTTCTGGAAATAAGCTCTGCCTATTCACATTCAGTTTTCTCTTTTTCTTCTGGGTGGTTTTGGTTTGCATTTTTTGGTTTGTTTATTTTAAGGAGTTTTCTTCCCATATATGTATATTTTCCCCTTCTTTTTTCTCATTTTTTGTTATCTCTCTTTTTTTTCCTTTTAAAAATATCCCTCTTGTTCTCTTTTCTCTTCCCTAATTCTATTTTCTCTGGTGGTCAACTTTATTGGTGTTTTCAGTATCATGAATACATTTGTGTTTTGTTCACTCTGTGCCATGTATTGTCAAGTTGTATTTTCTACTTTTCAGTCAACATGATAGAGAATGAGCCACATAACCAGACACCATGAGAGAAGCAAAAATGGGGCAACAATGAAACAGACCTCGTATGAAAGAAAAGGAAGAATCACCACAAAACAAAGTAAACAAAATGGAGGCAAGCAATTTATAAAAGAAAGAAGTCATAACAATGGTTATAAGGACACTGTTAAGGGTGGGAGACAAATTTAACAACATATGTAAAATCAAGAGGAAATGAAGACAAACCATGAAGAAATGAAGAATAACATAACTGCAATATAGAATAAGATAGAAAGCATCAACAGTAAACTACAAAAAGCTGAGGAATGCATAAGCAAGCTAGAAGACAAGGTAGGGAAAATACCCAAGCACAGTAGCAATTGGAAAAAGCAAACTAAAATGTATGTGTGTGGCCCAAACCGGTTTGGCTCAGTGGACAGAGAGTCGGACTGTGGACTGAAAGGTCCCAGGTTCAATTCCAGTCAAGGGCATGTATCCTGGTTACAGGCACATCCCCAATAGGGGGTGTGCAGGAGGCTACTGATCGATGTTTCTAACTCTCTATCCCTCTCCCTTTCTCTCTGTAAAAAATCAATAAAAATGTATTTAAAAAAATAAAAAGTGTGTGTGTGGCAGGGGAGTCTAAAGGAGCTTTGGGACAACATAAAATGAAACACCATATGCATAATAGGGGTGCCAAAAGGAGAGGAAACTGAGAAAGGAATAGAAAACCTGTTTGAATAAATAATGACAGAAAAATTCCCTGATGTTGGGAAGAAAAAGCTCACACAAGTTCAAGAAGCACACAGAGTCCCAAACAAAATGAACCCAAAAAGACAAACATCATGACACATCATAATTAAATTGGCAAACACTAACGACAAATTAAGACTCTTAAAGGCTACCAGAGAGAGACAGAAAGTTACCTATAAGGGATCTATGATTAGAATACCAACTGATTTCTCAACAGAGACACATCAGGTCAGTAGGAATTAGAATGAAATATACAAAGTGATGCAAAGCAAGGGATTGAATCCAAGAATAGTATACCCAGCAAGGCTATCACTCAAACTTGAAGGTAAAATAAGACAATTTTTAGACAAAAAACAAAAAAGGGGGGGAGGCTAAGGGAATTTATGATCACAAACCCACCAATGCAAGAAGTGTTAAAGGGACTGGTATAAAAACACAAAATAGAAAGGGAAGAAGGAACACAGGCATAAAAAATAAAAATGGTGACAAACTAGTACCCATAAATAACAATCGTAAATGTAAATGAATTAAATGCACCAATCAAAAGAGATAGGTTAACTGAAGGGATAAGAAAACATGACCCATATATCAGCTGTCTACAAGAGAACCATTTAAAAACAAAGGACACACACAGACTAGTAGTGGAGGGATGAAAAAAAAAAAACAACATGGATAGACATGGAAAGCATTTTGCTAAGTAAAATAAGCCAGCCAGAGAAAGATAAATATTACATGATCTCACTCATTTGTGGAATATAATGTATGACATAGACTGATGAAGAACAGATCCAGAGACTGAGAAATGTCGATCAGAACATCAAACCTCAGGGCAGATAGGGGTTGGTGGGAGTAAGGGGGAGAGATCAACAGAGGGACATGCATACATGCATATGAACCTAATCAATGGACACAGACAACAGGGGGGTGGGGCATGAGTGGGGGACAGGGGGTAAAGGGAGACTAAGAGCACATGTAAAAAATAAAAATTAAAAAATATATAAGGAAAAAAAAATAAAATATTATATCTAATCCATACTAGTGGTCACCATAATCTTAAGAGAAATTGTTTCATGTGACAAAGATTATTAAATTAAACTCTCTGTAGCCTAAAAATTTTTGGGGAAGGAAATAAAGAGAAGTTTTCTTCAAATTTCTTAAGGATTGTAATTGAAAGTCAATATATTTGGCCTCTTGGGCTACAGTAATTTGTGTTTTTGTGTCCCTGACAGTTTATATAAAGTTACAAAAAGAAATTGACAGCCATTTTGAAAATGAATTGCCATGGCGTAGAGCAAAGAATATCCTTGCATGATATTATTCTACAATGTCAGTATAATTCTTGATAGTTCACAATAGCATATTGAACAATTAACATAACAAAATTATAAACTAATTCTCTGAATGTTTGGCAGCAATTTAAAAAAGGACATGAAAGGATTTGATCCCTTTCAGAAGGAATTAAGGCACTCTGAAGGCATTTGAGCATTCTATACTGGCACCTCTTACCATTTTTGCCAAGATGGACCCGCTTTTCACAATCCAATTGCCTTCAGCTGTTGCCTGAGATTTCTATTCATGCTGAGGTTGATGTGTTGAGGTGGCTGGTATAATAGATCTGTCTCTCACCCAATGGTGTGAGCTGGGCCCTCCATGGAAAATGAATGTGAGTTCCCCGAGAAATGTGATCAATGCTGGGGCCCCATCAGCAGGCATGGGGATCCCAAGGCAGGTGCTTGGCGTGAAGGCTACAGGTGCATAGGCTACCAAGGAAAGAGAACTGAACCTCACAACACCCTGCTTGGTCCCTGAGGATGACTGGTTAGCCAGAGATGGGTAAGATTCCTCAGGGAAGGAAAACCTAAGACAGGCACAGTCGTAGAGAGGCCATTAGGAGACAATTTGGGGATCAGCAGAGGAGGGGCACAGACACTCACCCCCTAATCTTGCAGGGGCCTGAACCATCACCCCTTCTGAGGGAGGTTGCCTGCCCTCATGCTGCTTCATTTTCCATGCCCAGCACAGATCGGGACCCAGGTAACAAACAGAAACTTGGCCAACAGCAGCTGCCCTATATCTAAATCCAGCCTAGCACCAGGAATGCTCAGGGCCCACTCAAGAATACAAATAATCCTATCCATTAATATTTACAGGGTAACCTAAGACTGTTGGTAGAGTATTAAATCGGACAGTAAAAGAGTAATCAAGCTTTCAGATTAATTTAAATTGACTGAAATAAGTGAATATTCAAGAAAATTTAATTGTATTGCACAAAAAGCTGTTTCTAAAGTATTAACTAAAATTTATATTGGTAGTTCACCTCATGGTAAAATTGCTTAACATGCAATTAACATAAAGCAGTCATATTTTTGTGCAAAAAATAAAATTTAAAATTATCAAGGTTGCATTAAAAATTTACAAAAGTCCCCATTAATTAAATAAGGGGGGGTAGTAAGATAATATCATGTAAGGGAAAATATCCTGTAAGTAAATTACATCTAGAAAAATTTTACTTTAGAAAATAAATTTTCATTTGTAATGCTAGCAGCGAGATACCCATGAAAAACAAGCCAAAATAAGCCAAAGGAAAATCATTTGGGCAAAAATGAAAGGAGTCAATTTTATAGAAAAGATTCCTTTATTAACTTTTGGTCGAGAATATGTTTATATACTTTCAAAAAAAACACTCCAAGACCAAGTGGACTCCTGTAGTAGAGCAGAATTGACAAGATTGGTCCAACCACAGACAAGAGGAGAAACAGTCTAGAGATGGAAGACACTGATGATGCCTTGCCATGCTAGCAGTCAGCAACTGTGCACTGCTACAGAATGCCTAGGACCAAACCAGAGAGGGTTGGATCTGCATTGCCACCATTTGTCTACCATCCAGATACCATTGCTGACTTGTACACATTAGGAACTGTTTGACATTGAAACTGGGACTCAGAACTATTGGACACTGAAATTGGGACTCAAACATTTTTTATTCTTATAGGTTTATTTCTAGCCTACAGAGGCAAAATGTTTTTAAAGAAAACTTTCAGGAAAAAAAACACACACAGATACAGAGGCAAAGAAGTAATGAACAGACTGTCATATTACAGCAGGAAGGCAGGGGAGGTTGGGGGGATCCATAAGAGATCAACTCAAGGACTTGTGTGCATTCATATAAACATAACCAATGGATACAAGACACTGTGGGGGAGAGGAGAAGGCATGTACTGGGAGGTAGGGAAGGCTGCTGGGGAGGTAAATAGAGGGAAAAAGGAGACATATGTACTACTATTTGTAATACTTTAAACAATAAAAAATAAAAATTAAGAAATTAAGAAACATATAAAATAAAATAAAAATTTCAGGTGAATGGAAATGAAAAAAAAATTGGTATCAATACATATATCTGATAAAATAGACCTGAAAGTGAAGGCCATAATAAGAGATAAGGAAGGCCACTTCACAATACTAAAGGTAACAATTCAACAAGAGTATATAACTCTAGTAAATATATAAGCACCAAATAAAGGAGCACCCAATTACATAAAATAACTTCTGGAAGATGTCAAGGGAGAGATCAACAGTGATACAGTTATAATATGGTATTTTAGTACACTATTCACACCACTTGATAAACCCTCTAAATAAGAAATCATTAAATAAACTTCAATCCTAAATGACTCACTAGATCAGATGGAATTACTTGACATATTCAGAACATTTCACCTCTCCCACAAAATGGAATATACATTCTTCTCAAGTGCACATGAGTGATTTTCAAAGATAGATCACATATCAGGACATAAAGGCTTTACAAATTCAAGAAGACAGAAATTATATTAAGCATCTTCTCATATCACAATGGCATAAAATTAGAAATCACCTACAGTAAAAACAATGAAAAAAATCAAACATTTGGAGGCTATATAGCATGCTATTAAACAATGATTGGGTTACCAAAGAGATCAAAGAGTAAATAAAAGTCATCCTGTTAACAAACAACAATGACAACACTAAAATCCAAAATCTATGGGACATAGTGAAAGCATTCCTGAGAGGGAAGGTCATAGCCTTATAGGGCTTCCTCAGAAAACATAAAAAATGGTAATAAATTATCTAGCCCTACGATTAAAAGAATTAGAAAGATAGCAGTAAGAAAAACCCTGAGTGAGCTGAAGGAAAGAAATAATAAAGATCAGAGTGGAAATAAATTACATAGAGACAAAAACAGAATAATACAAAGATCAATAAAATCAAGAACTGGTTTTTATTAAAGGATAAACAAGATTTATGAACCTCTAGCCAAGCTCACCAAGTAACAAAGAGAGACAACCCAGATAAGCAAAATAAGAGATGAAAGCATTGAAGTAACAAAGAAATACAAAGGATTCTAAAACTACCATGAACAACTCTACTACAATAAACTTGAAAATTTAGATGAAATGGACATATTCTTAGAAAAATCAAGCTTCCAAAACTCAATCAGGAATAATAAAAAAAAACTTGAACAGGCAAATAACTATTGATAAAATTGATGCAATAATCAAAAAGCTTCCAGCAAACAAAATCCCTGTTCCAGGCAGATTTACAAGGGAGTTCTACCAAACATTCAAAGAACAATAAAAACCTATCCTCCTCAGACTATTCCAAAAAATTCAAGAGGAAGGAAGGCTTCTTAGCTCTTTCTATGAAACCAGCATTACTCTAATTTGACAACCAGATAAAGACACCACAAAGAATCATCTGATGATCAGAGATGCTAAAATCCCTCAACAAAATTCTAGCAAATCAAATTCAGCATTACATTAGAAAGATCATACACCATGACCAAATGGGATTTATTCCAGGGAAGCACGGATAACACAATATCCACAAATCAATAAGGACACATATGTAATACCTTAATCAATAAAGAAATTTAAAAAATAAATGTGATATGTCACATAAACAAATTGAGAAACAAAAATCACCTATCACATAATCATATCAATTGATGCACAAAAAATTTTGACAAAAATCAACACCTTTTCTTGATAAAAACTCCCAGCAGAGTGGGAACAGAGGTATCATACCTCAACATAATAAAAGCCCTATACAACAAACCTACAGCCTACATCACTTTTAATGGGGAAAAAGCTAAAATCATTTCCCCTAAGAACAGGAACAAAACAGGGATTCCCACTTTCACCACTCCTGTTTGACATATTACTGGAAGTGCTAGCCATAATGTTACTATTGATAGGTACTTGTTTGTTGCCATCTTTATCATTTATGCCTGTTTTCCTCCTTCCCTTCATATTTCTTCTTTTTACAGAAGTCCCTTTAGCATTTCTTGTGTTGCTGATTTAGTGGTAATAAACTCCCTTATCTCTTTTTTTGTCTGTGAACCTCTTCATTTCACCTCCAATTTTGAATGATAGCCTTGCTGGGTATAGTATTCTTGGATTCAGAGCTTTCCTTAGCATCACTTTGTGTATTTCATTCTATTCCCTCTGGCCTGATAGGATTCTGTTAAGAAATCAGTTGATAGTCTAATCAGAGATCCCTTATAGGTAACTTTCTCTCTCTCTGGTATCCTTTAAGGTTTTTATTTAATTGTTGGTGTTTGCCAATTTACGTGTTTTGGTGTCAGTCTTTTGGGGTTCATCTTGTTTGGAACTCTGTGAGCTTCTTGGACTAATACAATTTTTTTTCTTCCCCAAATCAGGGGTTTTCTGTCATTATTTCTTCAAACAAGTTTTCTATTCTTTGCTCAGGTTCCTCTCCTTCTAACCCCATTATTATGTGGGTGTTGTTTCATTTTGTGTTGTCCCAAAGGTCCCTTAGGCTCTCATCCTGTGTTTTAAGTTTTCTTTTTCCTGTTGTTGCTGTGCTTGGGTATTTTTTTCTAAGGTGTCTTCTAACTCACTGATGTGGTCCTCAGATTCTTCACTGTTGATGCTTTCTATTTTGTTCTTCGTTGCATCTATGTCATTCTTCATTTCTTTTTGGTTTTTATTCATTTTCTTTTGGTTCTTACAAATGTTGTTGAATTTGTCTTCCATATTTTTCAGCATCCTTATGACCATTACTCTGAATTGTTTCTCTGACAGATTGCTTGCCTCCATTTTGTTTACTTCTTTTTTCAGTGATTCCTCCTTTTCTTAGGTACTGGGGCTCTTTCTTTGTCTCCCCATTTTCACTTCTCTCATGGTGCCCGGATATGTGGCTCACTCTCTACCTCGTTGCCTTAAAGGTACAAAATGTTAAGTCGACAATACACAACACAGAGGACATCAAACATGAATGTATTCACCATAACAATAACCCCAAATGAAAGTTACCACCAGAGAAAGAGAAATAGTGGAGAGAAAAGAGTGCAAAAAATGATATTGAAAAATAGAAAAAATGGTAAGAGAGAAAAGAAAAAAGTAGAAAAAAAGAGGTAAAACATATGTATATGGGGAGAAAACTCCATAAAATCAACAACTAATCCAAAAAATGTAAACAATGAACATCCAGGAAAAAAGAAGGGAAGCTGAATCGGAAGAGGCAAAGCTTATTTCCAGAAGGTAAGATCAAGATATTGAATGAATGGGGGACTGGCCATGATTCAATATAGAGGAGATAGAAAGAGAATGAGTGTATAAGAAGAAAAATAAAATACTTAAAAAAGTAGAAAATAATGATTGAAAAACAATAATAATTCAATCATTTTATATATAGTTTTCCTTTTGTTAATCTTTTTATCTATGTATTCATCTATTCTTGGAAAAGGAGAATAGAGAGCCTAGAGGTCAGAGTTGGTGATTGAAACTAATTAAGCTATTAGTAGAAGAAGAGAACAATTGAGGAGATGGAAAACAGTAGCTTAAAATAAACAAATAAAAAACAAAAAAATAACAAACAATGAAACAAACAACAAGAAAGAAAGAAAGAAAGAAAGAAAGAAAGAAAGAAA